>MDKI01039459.1:0-12246 GCA_005239505.1 Nicotiana paniculata | reverse complement strand
AGTTTAGTTGATAGTTAATCACAAGTCCCTGTGGGTACGATATCTGGACTTAAAATCCTATATTACTTGTCGACCACGTACACTTGCGTGTGCATTGGGAAATCAACCAACACACTACCTCTCAGCCCGTAGTTTGGGTTCGTTACTTCTGAGTTGGTGTACTCACGTTACCTCCTACACCTAGTGCGTAGATCTAGGTACACCGGGACCCGGTAGTTGTTGCTGAGCTGCGGTCAGAGTTCCTTGGGAGGCATCGAGGTAGCAGTTGGCGATCGCAGCCTCGATTATCTCCTTCTATATCCACCTGTCATATTTACTTATTTCATACAACTTTGATATTTTGATGAAGTAGCTCATGACTCGGTGATACTAGATTTGGGTTCGGGTTTTCTTTTTTTTATGTTACCAGTGATGTTAAACCCTTAAATGCTTTTATAAAAATGAGACTCTTGCTGTAACTATGATGATTTTTTTTAAAAATAACTTCTAGCGATGAAATGTGTGGCTTGCCTGATTTCACGATAGGCGCCATCACGACTGGGTATTTGGGGTTGTGATAGAAACCCTCAACACCAATCACACTAGGGCCAACTAAATATGTATCATCAATGTCTTTGGTTGACTCTAGTATCTTTTCTACAACATCGGCATCCTCTAATTCTAGTTTGATAGATTGTTGGTGTTCTACTATGTACCCTTCTATTGGCACCTCAATTTCTGTCTCTAATGCATACTCCTCCTGGCTACTATTCATAATATTATCTTGTTGAGCATGTAAAGCCACAACCAATTTCCTCACTTATGCCTCCAGGTTGAGAATAGTTGTCTCTTGCCTTTTGATAGTATCTCATTGTCTTTGGTTAGTATCCCCTAGCCTTTGTTGCAGTTATTTCTCATTACTTCGTTCCATGAGGTACTTTAACATATCTTTGATCTCCTTCAGGTCAGCTTTTCCATGTTCTTTGTTCCTATTAACCTCACAAGAAAAAGTAGAGCTATCATAATAAGGGCTTGAGAGAGGATAATAAATATATGCACAACCATGAAAGTGACCATCTTGACCACCACACATATCATACACATTCCACATATAAGATTGAGTTGGTGCACATAACTCGCTTTTGGGAATATTTTAATAATTTTGTCATTGGTGGTTTCCTCCAAAATACGCATAAGGAGGATCAAAAGAAGAATTACCAACATCAAAACTCTCATAATTCCATGATTCCATGTTTCTCAAATTAACAAATAGAACTAAAAAATAAAATAAAAAAATAAATGCAAAAAAATTAAAAATAAAAGTTCAAACTTGACATCTAGCAATATGTACACCTACAGCTACATCGTTAGTCCCCGACAACGGCACAGAAATTTGATCATGTCCAACTTCAGTCCTAAAAAGGATAAGCGGTCACTGCAAATATAATCTGGTCCAAGATTTCGGAGTGGAAACCCACAGAGAAGTAAGGTTTCACTATAACTGTTCAATATCACTAAGAAAGCAAGCTCGAATAATTTCTAAGTTTTAATTATTAAGATTCTAATGCCTAAATAATTAACTAACAAATTAAAATAGTAAATTAATAACTAAAGATATTAAGGGTTGGAGACTAAATTAGGGAGGTCTAGAGTTATGATTTTCACAATTGTCGGAATCCTTCCCGCTACGTCCCTAACTATTCTATACCGATCGTGAGTACTTCGGGTGTCGTAGCTCTCTCTCGAGCAACTACCAAAATTTACTAGACGTATTCTCTGGAACTACGCTAGCTGGCACTAATTCACCGCTCACTAGGGTCGCACCAAGGTTTCGTTATCTCTAATGCTGACTTTAAAACCTCCGTATTGATCTCTCACATATGTTAGGAGTGATGTTGTTCAACAACTACCTAACCACGTACTCTCTCTATCTCGAGAAATATACAATCTAAATAGGCACAATCAATTGATGGCCATTCAATCAACATCAATAAACACGTAGTTGAACAAGTAGAGGAATCAAACGGCTCAATTATATAAAAATGTCACAAGAGTTAATCCTACAAAAGGTTCCATCGAAACCCTAGATAACAAATTAGCTATTCATAATAGTATGCAAAATTACATACTAGAATACATAACCAATAAGAAAAATAGGAATAAGGAAGTGAAAAACTCTAAGAAGAATTCTTCACCTTGCTCCTAGCGTGTTCTTTCCTTCTTGGGTCGAATTCCCTCTCCAAAACGTCTCCACCCTTTCAAAAGTGAGTTTAAGGACTATTTATATGTGATAGGGTTTTTATTGAGCGAAATAATATAAGCCCACTTCGGAATTGTAACGACCCGGCTGGTCGTTTTAAGAATTTGCACCCCGATCCACTATTTACCTCTTCCCCCATGTCTATTTATGTTATTGAAACTTGTCGGTGCGTTGAGTGATGAAATCCGGGGTGATTTTGGACACATAGTCCATAAATGTGGATTTTAGCTTTAGGAATCTGGCCATAGCTAGAGTTCTGTGAAGACGGATCCGGAATGGAATTATGTTGACTCCGTTAGCTTCGTTGGGTGATTTCGGTGTTAGGAGCGTACTCGGAATGTGTTTTCGAGATCGGATGTGGATTTAGGCTTGAATTGGCGAAAGTTAGAAATTCGGCGATTTCGGCCGATAGGTGAGATTTTGATATCGGACTCGGAATGGATTTCCGAAAGCGAAAACAGGTCCGTAATGTTATTTATGACCTGTGTGCAAAGTTTGAGGTCATTCGGATGAGCTTAGACGTGTTTCGGCGTCGGATGTGAATTGTTGAAATTTCCTAAGTTCTTAGGCTTGAATCTATGCATAATTGATGATTTTGATGTTATGAGATGTGTTTTTAAGGCTCGACCAAGTTTGAATAAGGTATTAGGGTTGGTTGGTAGGTTTGGTTGAGGTCCCGGGGGCCTCGGGTGTGTTTCGGGTTCCCAAACAGGCATATTTTGGCCTAAGTCCTTAGCTGGTTTTCTGGTTTTACAGCAGCAGATAAGTGTTCTCTGCGATCGCGTGAATCAGTCCGCGATCGCGTAGTGTTAGATGGAGGTGGTCAGAGATTGTGCTTCGCAATCGCATAAGTCCAGCCGCGATCGCATTGTTCTGGTCAGCTGGTCTCCATGATCGCACGCCCATGATCGCGATCGCATAAGGTATACTGAGGATAGGGGAGGTGCAAAGTTTTACTCTATGCGGTCGCGTGGCCTCAGACACGATCGCATTGCTGTAGGTCCAAAAATTCCACGATCGCAGACCTTTAATCATGATCGCGATGAAGGAATTTCAGGCGCGTGTTTCATTACTCTCCGCGATCGCGACTCATTATACGCGATCGGATAAGGCAAATGCCTGGGCAGAATATTGAAACCCCAAATCCTAAGGTTTATGCCATTTTCATATTTTCGAATTTGAGAGCTCGGGAAGGGCGATTTTTGAAGACTTTTGCACCTGGGTAACTTGGGTAAGTGATTTCCATCCCTTATAGATCAAATTACATGATTCCAATCTTAAATTCAACCTTTAATTTCGAAAATTATGGAAAAAATGGGATGAACTTCATAGACCGAATCATTAAGTTTTGGTTGGGTATTTGACCTCCGATTTGAGAGATTCTTATATGGTTAGAATCTTGAGTGAATGGATTTTCGGAAAATATAAATTTTACCCGATTTCGAGACGTGGGCCCGGGAGACTTTTTGGGCGAATTTTCTAAATTCGCGTACTAACTTATAAATAATTACCTATTTTATTCTGTTGAAGTGATACTTACACCGTGCAATTGATTTGAATAGATTTTGGCCACCCGGAGTCCGCTACTCGTGGCAAGAGCTTGGTATTGAGTTGATTAGTCCAGTCCAGGTAAGTGGCTTGCCTAATTCTATGTTGGGAACTTTCCCTTAGTCATTTTGTACTGATTTTTGTTATGTGGAAGCCGTGTACGCGAGGTGACGAGTGCGTATACGTGTCATTGTTGCTAAACTCCTATTTTTACTCCCATGAAATCACTCATTTTCATTCATATATTACTGTTTCCTATCTTAAATGAGTAGATAGCCTAAGAGTAAGCATGCCTATCTGTTTTGACTTGAATTCCTCTTAATTGCTACTAGTCACATCATGCTTAGGTAGTTTTACTCTATCCTTACCTGATTTTTTCTGGATTGTTTAATTAAGCCATAATTGACATGTTTCTGCTTTGCATGTTTAAATTGGGACTACGGACCGAGATTCGGGAGCTTTCCCCCTGTACTGCATTCATATTTAAATTGGGACTACGAACCGAGATCCGGGAGCTTTCCTCCTGTACTAAGATGCATATTTAAATTGGGACTACGAACCGAGATCCGGGAGCTTTCCTCCTGTACTAAGATGCATATTTAAATTGGGACTACGGACAGAGATCTGGGAGCTTTCCCCCTGTACTGCATAACATATTTAAATTGGGACTACGTACTGAGATCCGAGAGTTTTCCCCGTGTACTGCATTGCACATTTATTGTTGAGATATATGCTGTGCTGAGCCGAGGGCTCTCTTTATGTTATTAAATCTTTCCATTTTCGTTAATCCTGTTTATCATTGCTTGTCTATCTCTCACTGTTTTGGAATTGTATATTGACTTGTTTTACAAACTCAGTAGGGCCCCCACCTGACCTCGTCACTACTTGACTGGGGTTAGGCTTGGCACTTACGGAATACCGAATGTGGAGTACTCACGCCCTTTCCTGCGCATGTTTTCCCCATGTGCAGATACTGGTACCATCACTCAGTATCGTGGCTAGAAGTTGTCTACCAGTAGCCAGGAGACCGCAAGGTAATTCTGCCGCGTCCGCAGAATCCCACGAGTCCCTTTCTACTCTAGCACTGACATAGAAAGACTAGTACATTTTCCAATTGTTTCATTGTATATAGCCATATTTTTTAAAGAGCTTGTGACTATGGTGACATTCCGGGTTTTGGGAAGTAAAACTGTATTTATTGAGTAGCTACGTTATATCTAGTTGGTATCCTTTCTGTCTTTATTTTGTTGATTCTGTTATTTTCCGCAAATTCTAGGCTTACCTAGTCATAGAGACTAGGTGCCGTCACGATACCTTTCGGAGGGTAAATTGGGTCATGACAAGTTGGTATCAGAGCGTCTAGGTTCATAGGAGTCACAAGTCACAAGCTGGTTTATTGGAGTCTCGCGGATCGGTGCGGAGACGTTCGTATCTATCTTCGAGAGGCTATGTAACTGTTAAGAACAATCAAATTCTTTGGAATTCCTTATCGTGCTAGTTACTGTCATCAAATTCTTAAACTCTATTCTATTCATGCTTCCAGATGGTTCGTACCCGTACCAGACGTACTGATGACTAGGAACCGGAGCCCCCAGTCAGAGCCACTAGAGGTAGGGGCCGGGGCAGGGGACGAGCACGCGGTGCAGCCCGCGCAACGGCTAGAGCAGAGGCAGATGAGCCCCCATCAGCTACAGTTGGAGGGGCACAGGAGGTCCCTCCTGTTACTCCAGACCTCCAGTAGACATTGGCCCAGTTCTTGAGTGCCTTCAGTACCCTATCTCAGGCGGGTCTACTTCCGATAGCTCCAGCTACATCTTAGGCCGGAGGAGGGACACAGACTCCCGTGGCCCGTACTCCTGAGCAGAGAGTTCATATTGGGCAGGTCCCAAAGTATATTCCTATGCCCCCAGCAGCTCCAGCTCAGCATGAGACTAGGATAGTTGTTCCTGAGGCAGAGCAGCTCCGACTTGAGAGGTACAAGAAGTACCACCCACCTGAGTTCAGCGGACTAGCTTCGGATGACGCCCTGGGTTTTCTTGAGGGGTATCATCACATTCTCTACACTATGGGTATTGTGGAGACGAGTGGACTTTCCTTCACTGCTTTTCAGCTAAGGGGAGCAGCTTATCAGTGGTGGCGTGCTTTTAACCTTTGTAGCCGGGACGATGCAACTTCACTTACTTGGGCTCAGTTTTTCGAGATGTTCTCCCTCAGAGCTTCAAGGATGCTTGGCGTGCAGAGTTTGAGCAGCTACGCCAGGGTTCCAGGACTGTGTAGGTGTAAGCAGTCCGTTTCAGCGATTTGGCTCGCCATGCACCAGCGTTGGTTGTCACTGTTAGGGAGAGGGTTTGGCGCCTTATTTAGGGACTCCACCCTAGTATTCGGACCAGCATGGACAGAGAGCTGGAGACCGATATTACTTACCAGCAGGCCGTGAGTATTGCCCGAAGGATTGAGACTATGTTAGCCCGGGACAGGGAGGAGAGATAGGCCAAGAGGTCTCGAGAGACTGGTCATTTTTTAGGAGCCCGTGCACCAGCAGCACGTTATGGTAGGGTTTTTGTGAGTCACCCTATTCATTCAGCACTTCCAGTAGCCGGCAGTATTCCAACTCCTCCTAGACCTCAAGAGCCTTATTATGCACCACCAGTATTTCAGGTGCCTCCTGCTCGAGGTGCTATCACTGGTCAGCCCAGCAGGCCAGTTCAGAGTCAGCAGCGGCCGCCACGTCCTCCGAGGGGTTGCTTTGGGTGTGGTGACCCTCATCATATGATCAGGTATTGCCCCAAAGCGAGGAGGGGCGCACCACCTCAAACTTATCAGGGTGCACCCCCTCAGACTTATCAGGCTCCACATCCTCCACCAGGTCCTCCAGCTATTTCTCCAGCCCCGGCTGCTACCCCACAACCTCAGGCAGCTCGAGGTAGAGGTCAGGGAGGTTGAGGTCGCCCTAGAGGGGGAGTCCAGGCCAGGTACTATGCTCTTCCGGCCCGGTTCGAGGCCATTTCTTCAGATTCCGTCATTACAGGTATTGTTCCCGTTTGTCATAGGGATGCATCGATATAATTTGACCCAGGCTCTACATATTCATATGTGTCTTCCTATTTTGCTTCACATATGGGGATAGCCCGGGACTATTTGAGTTCCCCTGTTTATGTTTCTACTCCGGTGGGAGATTCTCTTGTTGTGGACCACGTATATCGGTCATGTTTGATTGCTATCCCTGGTTTTGAGACCAGAGATGATTTGCTGCTACTCAGTATGGTAGATTTCGATGTTATATTGGGTATGGACTGGCTGTCTCCCTATTATGCTATTCTTGATTTTCACGCCAAGACCGTGACGCTGGCTATACTAGGATTTCCGAGGTTAGAGTGGAGAGGTTCCTTAGACTATACTCCCCGCCGAGTCATTTCTTTTCTTAAGGCTCAGCGGATGTTTGGAAAGGGGTGTGATGCATATTTGGCTTATGTGAGAGATGTTAGTACTGAGACCCCTACAATTGAGTCAGTTCCAGTTGTCAGGGACTATTCTGATGTATTTCTAGTTGATCTTCTGGGTATGCCTGATCACGCTCAACTATATCTTATAGAAGACTAAGCGGGCGTTGCAAATATAATCCGAGGTATTACGCCCAGAGTCGATCCCACAGGGAATTTACGTATCAATTAAGCTGTCAGAATACAAAACTTTTACTGAATCAATTCTCTCAAGACTTTTGAATATCAATTGGTAATATTTTACTAATTCTACTAACAAAAATAATAAACTAGCAATTAACTAACAATATAATGTAAACAATGATAATAAAGGTCTAAGGTTATGGTTTCCCCCGTTGGTGAATTCTTTCTTGGATATTTCTTATAGTTTAACTAGTCATCTCTATCAATCATGAACACTATATCTACCATAAATCTCTCTTGAGTAATTATGATAATTTACTAGACGCACTCTCTAAAGTTACGCTAGCTAGATTGCAATACAGTTCACTTTAGATTGCACCCGAGGTATCATTATCTCTAATCCAACCTCTAAACCCTCGGTTATTATTTTTGTCTATACTCCGGGAGTGATGTTGTTCAAACAACTACCTATATATGCACTCTCTCTCAACTAGATACATAATAAATAGGAACAGTTAATTGAGGGCCCTTTCAATCAACTACAACAAGAACGTAGTTGAACAAATAGAGAATAATCAACCAAAATATATTAATATCACAACAAATTCATCCCCAACGGGTTGTCCCAAAACCCTAGATTAAAGAATTTAGCTACTCATGTTCATAAGAACAAAACCCAAAATAAATTGCATAATCAAACTACAAAGTAATGAATACAAGATGTAAAAATCAATGTTTTGTCACTTCAATAGTTTCCTCTCCTTGAATCCTTCGAATCCCTTCTGAATCTCTTTAAGTTGTGTTTTGGGATCTATTTATATGTTTAGGGCAAAACTCGGAATTGACCGAACTTGGGACCCTGGGCGTTTGGGCTCAAACGCCCCCTTGAGGCTAGGGCAGGCCTGGCATTTGGGCTCTAAGGCCCCCCTAACGCCAGGGGCTGCCTGGCTTTAGGGGCCAAACGCCCGGCTATCGCCCGGGTGTTTCCTCTTCGACCCTTAAGTGTATTTTCGACGTATTTGCATCCCTTTAGCTCCGTTTCCATCTCCAATTCACCTACACATGAAATAAACTCCATTAAGCACATAAAAAGTGTGTTTTTGTCATTAATGCACATAAAATGTAAGGCATATAACATGTTAAACTATGAATTCTAGCCTCGAATCAATACCCCACACTTAAACATTTGCTCGTCCTCGAGCAATCACACTACACTCATGTATATAACTTATTAAGCAAATCTCTTAACACGTTATACCAAGAATATTTGAAACAGTTCAAGCACAAAGGTGTGACATCCTCGCCTCAATAATCGACTCACAAATACCATGCTTTATTCACAATTCACTAACTATGCTAACTTAGAGGTCAACAACATTACCTTTCCTTCATGAATCATGTGCCCTCACCCAATCAAGGAGCTAGTTCGTCACACAATAAAATTTAAGAACAGTTAGGAATCCAAGATAGAAAGAATTCACTCGCTCTCAGAAACAACATTCATATGCCACAAAAGATGCACCATAGGCTTGCCCGTAGTGTAATACTCTACTAATCGAGCTCATTCAGTCTAGGATCAAGTAGGACTTTATTTGGTTGTAATGTAGGCTGCGGGACGGGTAGGATACATTTGGATATAAAACTGACTACACCTCCCTAAGCACTTTAATACATATACTTTCGCATTCAACCTCAAACTCATAATAAGCCAACCTCCACCTTCACAACAATGTTGTTACCCCATACTTCTTTAAGCACAAGTACTTTAAGAGTCACCATATATATTTTTCTTTCGCAAGAATACAACTGTTTATTTATTTCTTTTTCTTTTCTTCTTTTATTCTTTTCTATTTTCTTTTTCTTTTTTTTTTATTTCCAAGTGACTCTTACTTATTCAAACGTTCACCTTTCTCCTTATTTCAATATTCTCCTCACAAACCAACCTACCACCCCACACTTTAACTTTTCCATATTCCATTACTTTTTTAGTGCTTACGAGAGGTGACAAGGTTCAAATATATGATAAATTCAAACAAAGGGTATGGCTTGTAATGTGGTTGCCAAAGAAACAGGATTATAGGCTCAACGAGGTTAATTACGATATATAACAATTAGGTGGGTAAAATATATATAAGTGGCTCAACAAAGAAATGCCTATATCACTTCCAAGACTGAATAAAACATCTATTTCGCTTTGCACACACACGGGGCAAGTTCTAGACATCAAATGCAATGCACAGAATAGCAAACAAATCTCACACACACTTGGCACATAACTCCCTCAGGATTGGATCTATCACAACACTCCAGTCAAAGCAGTTAAGCAAATCTTAAGAATCCATAATTTGGTATTTATCCTAGAGTCAAAAATTGAGCCTAAGTGTCATAACCAAAGTATTGCCTATTCTCAAGGAGTTAACACGTTTCGAGATATTGCTACTATTAAGCCCTTAACCATGTGATTCATACTCCTAAAAATTAAGAACTACCTACACCCGGTTAAATTAAAAACCCTTTTAAAAGAACCGTGGTCCAAAGAAAAACCAAGGGGGAATTACTACACGACCTAAAACAAAAATCTTTTTGGTATTTTCTTTGGACTTACTTCCTTCAAGAAAACTGTCTAGGAGATCCATCGTCAGGAAGAGTCCACATGTTTCTATTTTTTTTTTCATTTTTTGTTCTACCTAAAAGAAAAACTTACTAACAAGAAAAACTAAAACTACTAACAAGAAAAACTTACTAACAAGAAAAACTAAAACTACTAACAAGAAAGCATACTAAACACAACAAATAACAACAAATATGTACAAAACCCCACACTTAAATCATGCAGTGTCCTCAGTGCATCACATTTAAACAAAACAAGAATAAAAGTAAGGTAGAAGAGACTCTTTGGTCCAATGGCATTGACATCCTTTCAGTTGATCTCGCTTTCATGCTCCTTTGAGCACATGCTTTAATCACTTTTATGCCTCCACTTTGAACTTATGAATTGAACCCCAATTTCTGATTCTGCTCTATGATCATGCTCATGGGGTGGTGGAACAAATCTGCCTGGCCCAATAAAACCATGTAATAATCTACGTTTCTTGGCTTTTCGACTAAATGTGTACTCTTTACTTTCTGGCAGGAAGAATTCCAGAATGTAGGCATCATGTTCTTTATCCCTCAACTCGTCAGGTGGTTTGGATAACTTTATTTGCATATCATCATCCAAACACAATGTGAACAAATGGTTGGACTGTGTACCAACATCCTTAACAACAATGACACTGGGTGGTTCTCCAATAGATGGAATGGCCGGCAGGTTCTCTTTTTCCTCTACGTAAAGTGACTCAAACTCGAGAGCCTTTTGTCATACCTCTTTTTCCTCAAGTGATAACACTAAATCTGCTAGTTCTTCACCGTTCAAATCCTCTAGATTCATGAAACATTCATCAAAAGGGTCCCCAATAGTCAAGGATACATTAACTTTTTCTAGGATCACATTCACAACATCAATAAGAGAGCAGCTGCCGAACTCGCTAGGTCACCTCATAGACTTCTACACGTTAAAAGTGATTTCTTCATCGTTGAGCCTAATCTTAATTCACCAGTCTCAAAATCAATAAGAGCTCTGCCTGTGGCCAAAAATGGCCTTCCCAAAATTATGGGAATTTCCTCATCTACCTTGCAATCTAATATCACAAAATCATCAGGAAATACAGACTTCACCACTTGCACCCAGACATCTTCCAAAATACCCGACGGTCTTTCACCGTCCTATCAGCAAGTTGCAGCAGCATGGAAGTGAGCCTGGCTCTACCAATCCCCAGTCTTTTATATATGGCCAGCGGCATCACATTAATGCTGACCCCCAAGTCACATAGAGCTTTGGCGAAAGAGAAGTTGCCAATGGTACAAGGAATTGTAAAACTTCCTGGGTCAGACAACTTTTCAGCAATAGGACGTGTCACCACCGCACTACAAGTCTGAGTAAGGGTGACAGTAGCTAGATCTTGGAAGTCAACTTTTCTAGACATCAATTCCTTCGTCATTTTAGCATACCCAGGCATTTCTTTCAATGCATCAATCAATGGAATATTTACCTGTATCTGCTTTAGCATGTCCAAGAACTTCTTGTACTGTTCATCCTTTTGGTATTTAGCCAGCCTCTGAGGGAATGGAGCTGGCGGTCTCTTTTCCCCAGATATATGGGATTTTTCTTTCTCAGCCACCACCTCAACTACCGGCTTCTGAGTCATCTCCACTTCTTTTTCAGTCTCACTCTGTGCAGTGGGTTCTTCTTCACTAGGTTGCACTGTTGCCTTGGTCAAGATTGTTGAATCATCAAGTTCAATCGGCCCGGGTACCAGTGTCTCGTCCTGTCTGCTTTCATGAGCTCTTTCCAATTCCAAGCTTAACTCTCTTCCACTGCGAAGAGTCACTGCCATCAACTGCCTTGGGACCTGGTCGATAGGATTTACCTGAGTATCTGCAGGTAAAGTTCCAGGAGGACGATTGTTCACTGCCATAGATATCTGGCCCAACTGTAATTCAATATTTTTAATAGCTGCATCATGTACATCTACTCTCTCACTGATTTTTGCATTTGACCCAATTACCTGCTGCATCATAGCTTCTAACCTGGCAAACCCATCTTCTTGCCTTCCTCCTTGTTGTTGCTGAGGAGGGTAGTATGATTGTTGTTGATTCTAATGATTATAACCCCGTGGCCAATGATACGGTGTTGCATTACCTTGTGGTCCCCTGACACCCATGTTTCCACTGTTCTGCTGTTGGTGAGGTGGCCTATATGGTTGAACTTGCTGACCCCAGTTCTGCCCCCCTTGT
>ML331105.1:0-100003 GCA_005239505.1 Nicotiana paniculata | reverse complement strand
AACAATTCCGACCCGGTGCAGAACACACACCCATATTAGCCTACCAGTAATCCTAAATTAACTCTGATCACCCATCACAGATAGATAACTTACCGAAAAGTTTACAATGACGGAATCATGGTACATACTAACATCCGACTAGCTCAGCTCACATCTTCACAGTTCACTACCAATAATATCATGTTTATGAGAACTCTCAATCTCGAAGTCCATGAAATGTACGGATTACCATATCTGATCACAACTCCACCGCTCGAATACAAAACACATCCTAAATACTCACTCATTCCACGAGGGATACCCCTATAATTCTTCTGTTTACCAAGCAACCCCGAATATCAATAGTAGATCCCACAATACGGCATCGCGATACCAGTGAAGTACCCTTAACTAAAACACATTGCTCTTTCTGAAATGTATACCCTCATCAAGTCGCACCAATTAGCGATATCATCTACCTAGTTATCTGAAACTACCCATGTTGCTTAAGAATTTATGACCTTCCTTCCAGAACTGAACCGTGACCTCACATATGCAAATCTCAACTCTACCCAACATACCGGATGCGCTATGCCAACCTAGGAAAAAAAATACGGGAACTCCACGGTCCCTTCTGAGCCACAAGCAACTACGTACCCAACTAGCCAAGAACTTCCATTTGATCCCGTTTAGAAGAAAATTTCACTACACGCCACCCGCACCTCATGCCAAAAGAGAATATGCACCCTTAACCGCGGTAGAAACCATCAGGAGCTATCCAAAATCCCATTTGCGCAACACCAAACCATCAGGACTGAGTTCTTCTAACTCAACCAAGCTACGCAAGCCACCAAAAATCCAAGAGCATTGCTAAGAAACACCCGTAAAACTCGTCACCTCATGAACACCCAAAGAACTACTCGTATCCCTTACCATGCCGATCCGACCTACTACCAAGTTGCCCTATTTACCCAAGTTCCTATTGACTTACCTTCAAATTGATACTTCTCCCTGCCGTAATACCCTAATTTTTCAACCAAGACTCACCACACGCGACCCAAGCATAAAACCGTTCCGTCTAAGGCTCATAAGTCGCTGAATACTCTCTCAAATATCCCCAAAAGTACCACATTCAAAATACATACCCTGAAGAGACTTCCTGTGAATCTAAAGCCATTACCTTCACCTTCCTGATACCGATATGTAGAATCTGTGATGATGTAGAAGTACCACAAGTCTTGACATCCTCTAACATAAATCTCAATCACACTGACCAATTAGACAGAATGGACCTGACCCGTTTGCACACTGACATACTAGGAAAGTAATCCTCTCACTTGAAGCCACATGCAAATTCATACACTGCACACACTACACCTTTTACAATTTACACTAAATCATTCAATAGAACCCAATTACCCAATAAAGTACATTACAACATATATCGAAGACATTTCCATTACTCGTGACATTCCCAGACCCCACGTCTGCAGGTCACAGCTGATTTACCATAATACCTCGAACTGAAATCGATACCACACATAGTCGCGCAATCAACTTATCATGAACAGACTCACCCACTTGGCTCGAAGCCAATGATCAAGACAAACAATAATTCACAATGCCCATAATAACACTATCTGTCTAACAGCTCAAGTCATCTGCAAATCTCGCATTCATCATTGCAATAGTCACGCCAACTTCCACAAGCGATCTAAACTCGAATTACAACATATATCATTTTACTGGTAGAAGAGAACTTATTACAGAACTACATAGGGACCACATACCCTAGGACAACCCGCAGGAGATACCCCTACCCGCTAGCCTCAAACATAATATCTCTCCGTACACTTCTGAAGACCTTAAATATCACGCAATCACTACACTTTCCTGCATCTAGACACAAACAACGCCTACCCTCAAGGCATCACAATACGCGGTAAAAACCTGAAGCTGATGGCAGAACTAACACTGGAGCGGTGGTCACAAAAATCTCGAGCTTCTGGAAGCTCTACCCACGCATGTCTGACCACATGGATACCCTTACCGGACACCACGTGTCCCAAGAATGCTACTGAACCGAGCCAAAAGTCACACTTGGAGAATTGGCATAGAGCCTTTCCTCCCTGAATCCTTATAATGCCATCCTCCGATACTGAGTATGCTAGTCCTGGCTACGCGAATATGCTAGGACGCCATCAATGAATACAATAGAAAGGAATGATAATACGGCTAGAATACACCGTTAATCAAATACATGAATGTTACTGGGGCAAATGATCAGCTCAAAAGACATCACCAGGAACTCATAACCCAACAGAAAAATCCGCTTCACTCCACAACTACACAACATGAGAGGTCTTCCAACATACTCACAACTCAAGGCCATATACCAAATCGAGATAGAAATCAAACACTAGATAAATCTTACCATATTTCCAGCCAACCCTTTTGTCACAAATCACAGTCTGAACACATCTAACTATCAAATCACACCCACCACATACACATCTAGTCACCAATTCTCATCAATAAGAACACAAACGGACATATAAGTCCCCAAATACATGTGCCCACACAACGAAAATCTTAGCAATCAAGCCACATAATGAATCTGGCCTCAAGTCCTCCAGACTGGCCCATTACCAACATGCCAAAATAACATCTCATCCCTGGAAGCCACAAGCCGTCGATGCACAGCTGACACCAAGCGCTCTCGTGCGCGTTCGAATACATGGAAGGAATTCAAGAGTTACGCTCTTGGCTGGATACAATGGATTCGCACGACAAGAATTTAAGAATGTGAGATTTTCCTAAAGGTTCCGCAGCCTCTCGAAGATAAGTACAGACGTCTCCGTACCGATCCGCAAGACTCTACTAAACCTGCTCATGACCGGTGAGTCCTATGTAACCTAGCGCACTGATACCAAACTGTCACGACCCCAAATCCAGGCCAGTCGTGATGGCGCCTATCATGGAACTAGGCCAGCTAAAACCCAAACTCGAATCATAATAAGCTTCCCTTTTACATCTTTACTACACTGATTTCCCATAAAGGTTCCTTTAAACATTTATAAAACAGTTAAATCTATACTGAACATTAAATACAACCCCCGAGAACCCAGAGTCACTGGTCATGAGAATCCACATAAAATATACAACTTAACAAAAACTAAATTCTATAATAGTAAGCAGGAGATGGAGCAGGACTGCGGACGCATGCAGCTGCCTCGCAAACCTCCGAGAATCTCTGGAACGGATAGACAGCTCACTCTGCCTTAACACCTGAATCTGCACACAAGGTGCATGGAGTAATTTGAGTACACCAACTCAGTAGTAATGAAAATAAATCAGGTCTGAGCAGCAAGAAAGACATAAAATCAATGTCGTCAAATCACAAGATGCATATCCTTTCTTTCAAACAGTATAACATAGATATATGAAATCATCATGCCTTAAAACCAACTTCAGAAAAATCCTTTAAAGAATGCATATTTTTAACAACTTCAAACCGAAAGATTTAGTCTGAAAATGAAAGTACTAAAATTATAAGCAGCCCCTCGGGAAAAAACATGTATCATAATTATCCCCTCGGGCATGCCTCACAGTCACTCAGCACCTCACAGTCACTCATGCCTCCCAATCACTCGGCACTCGGTGCGCTCACTGGGGTTGTGTACAGACTCCAGAGGGGCTCCTTCAGCCTAAGCGCTAATATCACTCAGCACCTCACCATCCCTCTGGCCCTCGTCCACACTCAGCAGAACCAGTCAAAAGGCCCCTCGAGCAAATCAGTAAAACCGGGTACTCGACCCAAAATATCATTTTAAATCTCAAAGTAGTGTAAATCAGGCTGAGTTTTGAAAAAAAAACAGTATGCACAATGTGGTTGAGTGAAATCATCAACAAATAGTGAGGAAAAACAGTAGTAAAAATCCCACAAGGGGTCTAAACATATCGGCACGAGGCCCCAAACACGGCTTATAGCCCAAATATTTCAACAAATCTTTAGAACATAGTTTAACATAAGGTTTTGAGTAAAATATGCAACTCATTAGTTGCCACGGAGAGGAACTAATCCAATCCAAAAATCAGTATGCGCCACATACTCGTCATCTGACATGCGCGCCATTCTAAAATCAGAGAGAAATATGCAGTCCAGGGTTCGATACCCTCAAGACAAGATTTATAACCATTACTTACCTCTACCGGGCCACAACACCAGTCTGCAATGCTCTTTCCCCTCAAATTGGCTCCCTATTGCTCCGAATCTAGCCAAAACCAGTTTAACATCATCAATATATATCAAAGGAACTCAACCCAATCGAAAACTATCAAATTATACAAGAATCTCGAAATTCGGCCAAACCCGAGCCCGGGGCCCACCTCTCGGAATTCGATAAAGTTTACACCATTAGAATCCTCATCCCCCCACGATTCTATATATACCAAGAACACTAAAATCGGACCACAATTTCCCACTCAAATCCTCAAAAGAAGAATCAATTTCCCATGCACCATTCTTCCCCAATTTGGGTTTAATTCCAGCAAATTCTATGGTTATAATTACTTAGAAATCGACATATAAACGAGTTATGAAGTTTAAAACCTTACCTCCAAGTGATTCCCTTCAATTCCCTCTTCAATCCTCTCAAAAGTGCTCCCAGCTTCGTCAACAATGGAGGAAATATGAGCTAATCTCGCACAACAAGTCTTTTAAAACATTTTGCCCAGCCATTATAATTTCTCCATTGCGATCGCGAACATTGGCACACGGTCGCAATGCACAGACCACCCAACTAATGTGATCACAGACCAAAACACGCAATCGCATAGAACAATTCTCCACCCCACACACGGGCCTCAAAATACTCTACGCGATCGCAGAAATTCCCACGCGATCGCACTGCCTATCCTGACCAACCTACGCGATCGCAATCCTAACCACGCGATCGCATAGAATAAAATGCCTGCCCCACTATTTTACTCTACGCGATCGCAAACATCCTCACGCGATCGCGTGTAAGGAAACCAGAACCTCACACTAGCAGAAATCTGCCAAGTTTTCAAGCCAAAAATTGGCCCGTTAACCACCTGAAACAAACCCGAGGCCCTCGGGACCTCAACTGAAAAAAGAAACATATCCCATAACATCATTCAAAATTAGTCGAGCCTTCGAAACACCAAAAACAACGCAACAACACCAAAATCACATCAAGTTCAAGCCTATGAACTTTGAAACTTCCAAATTTCGCCAACTATGCCGAAACCAACCAAAACACCTCCGATTGACCTGAATTTTTTTAGACATATCCAAAAATGACATTACGAACCTGCTCAAACTTCCGAAATTCCATTCAGACCCCGATAGCCTATTTTTCAATGCCGACCGGAAATCGCCAAAAACTAACTTTCGCCAATTCAAGCCTAATTCTACACCGTACATCAAAACTTCATTCCTAACACACTCCTAAGTCCCAAATCACGTAATGAAACCATCTGAGCCATAAAATTCGCATTCTGAGGTCGTTTACCAATAAGTGAACTGTTTGTTGACTTTCTCAACTATTAGGCCACCTTGAGAGATAAATACCTCAAATCTCACCATGACCACTCTGAACCCGAACCAACCGACCCAACACACATAAATGAAGATGAACCATATAAAATGAAGCAGAAACGGGGGAAACGGAGCTAAACTCTCGGAACGACCGGTCGGGTCGTTACACCAAAACATCCCCCGCAACTACATCATAAGAATCAGACATTATTTTAAACAGATGGCTGCAATATGGTGTCATCAAAATAGGATCACTAATAAGTTTTTCCTTGATCAATTCGAATGGCCTCAGACACTCCACATCAAACAAACTTTACATCTTTTGCTAGCAATGCAGTCAATGGCTTGGTAATACTTGCAAAATTCTTGATAAACCTTCTATAAAATCCATCATGTCCCAACAAACCCCTACTGAAGTCAGTGGTGGAAGCCTAGAAATCACATTAAACTTCGCTCTGTCAACTTCAACACCATTCGCAGTCACCTTGTAGCGTAGAATGATTCTATCTTTTACTATGATGTCGCACTATTCCTAGTTTAGTACCAGAAGTGTAGTTTCAAAACGTTTAAGAACAAGTTTCATGTTTTTCAAACAGTTATCAAAATCATCACCAAATAGAGTGAAGTCATCCATAAATACCTCTAATCTCTTCCGATTCAGATTTGACAAGATAGATATCATGCACATCTATAAAGTGGTAGGTGCATTAGAAAAAACAAAAGGCATCCTCCTATTAGTAAAATGTCCAGCAGGATAAGTGAAAGTTGTCTTTTCAATATCTTCAGGGGGGAATAGATATCTGATTGTAGCCTGAGTACGCATCAAAAAAACATTAACATCTATGTCTAGCCACTTTTTTGAGCATCTAACTAATAAAGGGCGAGTAGGAAGTAATTTTTCGTTGTTTCATCATTCAACCTCCTATAGTCGATACACATTCTCCACCTAGTGACTGTTCTTGTGGGAATCAACTCATTGTCCTCGTTCTTCACCACTATCATGCCTCTTTTCTTTAGTACAACTTGCACAGGGGTTAATCCATGGGCTGTCAGAGATGGGGAATATCACTCCCGCATCTAGAAATTTGATTATCTTTTTTTTTCACTACCTCTTCAAAATTTTGTTCATCGTGCATAGGGGTTGCACTACTAGCTTGCTATTTTTTTGCAACAAAATTTTGTGCATGCAAATGGCTAGGTTGATTCCCTCAATATCAGTTATGGTCCAACTTATTACCTTTTTGTTCTTGGTCACACATCAACTAAGCAGAGATAATCACAGAATAATTGTTAGTTTAAAGAAGTATATTTTAAGTGAGTAGGGAGATCTTTTAATTCCAGTCTAGGCTTAGACGCCTCCTTCTTTATATTCTTATCATCTACTACTTGATTCTCGGTCTCAAGAGCTCTGGGCTCTTTCTTACTTTTAGGATCCTGATCCTCCACATTATTCGACGAGTGACATGCCTTTCTAGAGTTTCACCTATAAGCTTGTAAAACTTGTATTTTCAGCAAACTACCAAACAACATCAAGCTTGAAACAAGAATCGACAGATACCTCATGTCTAGGATACATAATCATCCTTTTCATTAGGAAAATAACCTTCTCATTTCCTACTTTAAGCATGAGTTGGCCCTCGTAAATATCAAGAATTGCTCTGTCTATGCAGAGGAATGCCATCCCTATAATTAGAGGCGCCTCTTTGATCAACTCCGTGTCTACCACAATAAAACCCGTAGGGAACACAAACTTGTCCATCTGTACCAGAATATCTTTAATTATACCCTCCGATATGATTTTGGTCTGGTTAGTTAATTGCACATAAACTAGTATAGACTTGATCACTCCAAGCTTGCCTTCAAGTTTCCTAAAAAAATAAAGGCATTAGATTAATAGATGCACCAGAATCACACAAGGCCTTGTTGAACTTCTCACTCCCCAAAGAGCATGATATAGTACAGCTTCCTAGATCCCAACACTTTTGAAAAATTTTATTTTGCAATATGGTATTGTATTGGGTATTAATCTTGACAACTATTCTTTCTTCCAACTTGCTTTTGCCAGACAAGATCTCCTTTAAGAACTATCATAAGTGGACATCTCAGTGAGTCTTGACGGCTAATCTTAATCCTCCCCTTTTAAATTAATTTATTTATACTTAATAATTTACAACAAATGTTTTAAAAGTGTTTTCTAGTAACAGATACTTATTCTTGCAAATTAATTCAAGTGATTGTTTTGAAATTAATCATGTAGTGTTAACATTATGTAATTACAAATATATCTACTATTTTTAAGATTATTAAAATAATATTTACATACATTAGATAAGTTCTATAATTAATTTAATAAATTACTCCTTAATTTCTAGATAATTAGATTATTATGTGAAAATTCAAAACTAGAGTTACCATGCAAGAAATAAAGTATTTCCACAAATAGTCAAGCTAAAATAATTAGTAATAATAACTACGATTTATACCACATTTACTGAAAACTATTAAGTTTATTTAAATTAAATTCAAAAGGGTTAAAAGACCAAAAGGCCACAATTGCAATTCTTGAATCAAAGGTAAATGGCCATTTTTTCAATTAATCTTGGCCTCATTGGCAGTCCGAAAATACACCAAATCCAAACACCTATCTCTTTTCACTATGGAAATCCAAGTGACTCTATTTGCACCAATCAACGCTTTCCACATCACCCATATCCCAGCGTTACATAAGAAACACAAATCACCTGAGCCATTTATCCAAACAATCGACGACCCACGTTATTTCCCATTTGTCTCTTTTAATTCTAACATGTTACAACACATTATTTTCACTATGGGATCACACAAATCAAACAATTCTCGTATTTCCCCAAACTAATTTCTTTAAAAACATGAAGCCCCGATTTATCAGTGTCGTTAATCAAAAAGATCAAACGTCCATATTCCATCTTGCATTCTTAGCACTAGAGACCGACCCCAACTACCCACACTCTAATCATTTCCCCTATGACCTCGCAACCTCTATTTCTATTTCCTTTCTCCTTTCTCTCAACCTCAGAAACCAAATCAGTCAAAAAATCTTACACAAACTAGTGGTCACAAATAGATCAGATATTCTTCTCCTTTGCTTTCTGAATCCGCGAATCATGTCTGTTTCTTCCCATTCATCGATCAAATTCAAATGCCTAAAATATGGAACCCTAAGCTCAAACGTGAAACTTCAAATCCTCTTATACTCAATCAAATCGGAGCGTGCATGGAACTTTTTTCAGAGATACATCATGAAATTATATACCAGAGATCAAACACAGTGACCTCAGGGTTTTAGGGTTTGTCCATTGGTTCAAAGCCTTCAATAATCGATTTTCCCTTCTCGTGTAAAGTTAACAGTGAATTCCCCTTTGTCTTCAAAATTTTCTCTCTTGATTTGCTATCATCTCATCATACGTCACTCTCCACTACTGATTTTGAATTTGTGAAGTGCTAAAGCCTTAAATTTCACTTTAAAAGGTACCTTTAATGTTCTCACCAACGACACACACAGAGGCACGAAAATTATGACCTAAAACTGATATCATCTAAGAAAATTTAGAGACCAAAAATCCTAGGTTTTCTTGCTGTTCTTTTCTATTCGTTTCCTGAATATTGTCGATGATCCGAACTTGAGGTTCCCGGGGTCATTTGGTCTGCTGACCTTAAAACGGCCAGCACATCCCTCATATATCTCTATTATTAATCTCATTTGAATGTTATAAATATGTTAGCTGTCTTCTGAGAATCGTAGTTGTTTACGGTGTTTGTGATTAGTATGTTAGTGATTATGTTTTGTTAAGTCCAATGTCTGCTTGTGATTATTATTCCTACAATTTCGTGCCTTTAACTGATGAGTGATCAGGTCATTAATTGATCCCTGATGATTTTCATTTCTTAGTTCTCATGGCCTGCATATCTAAGTGGTAATGTGTCAGGAATGATCGATCATACTTTCCTAAACTCCACATCCTTTCATTGATGACTCTGAGTGATCTTTGCCTTAAATATTGTTTTCCCTGTATGCCATTAGTCTTATGGTTAATTTTATTGTTTGATAATCAACACTGAGATGAATCTGAAGGTTCCTAAGTTTATACTATCTAACTAAAGCATGAAATCTAAGTGTTTACATGTTTTTCTTCTATTTACTTAGTATATGTTAACTTTGAAAATGACTCCTAGGTTGTCCAGAACCACCCCGGTCCTCTCCCTAATGTTAATTTTAAATCAAATATGATCTTTGAATCTTATGAGGTCATTTGTTGATACTACTTGACATGATGACTTGTTTAGAGCTAGCATTGTTAGGAGTATGACTCTGTCGAATCCTTAGGGATTCAACTTGAGGCCATGTTGAGAATTTGATCTTGATCCCGATAACCTATGTAAAAGTTTATCCATGACGGCTTTGTTTGAGTCTTCATTAATTACCTTTAAAATGCCAGGTGCTATTATTAACGCATGTATGTGCTAGAAGCAAACCAATCAGTTCACAGTTGGTTTTCCAGAAACAAGAGCATCTGTATCTATTGAGTTATTGCATATATGGCCCTTTATAGCTTAGCTTTCCTTAGAACGTGTTCTTCTCTAATGTTTAGACCTTTACAACATGGTTGCGATGTTTTTGCTCCTCGCCTATTTGTGTTTGAAATTCAGACCTTTAATTCACTTGATATATGTTTTGTTTGGTATCAGATTTGGACTATATGTTCTTATGTTAGGAGGGAAGTATATTTTGTGGTAGGTAATCCTATAGCACTTAATTTAAATTGAAAGGGCCTCATTGTCATTTAAACATATAAGGAAAACATGTTGTTAGTGTTAAGGGTATTTGAGAGTGGAGTTTAACTCTAGGTTGGGCTTCCCTCCCTGGCACAAGTATTGCCCTGCGCCATGAGTCCCTGGGAACTTTGAAGTGTTGGGGGATTCAAAGTGGCACCGACCTTGAGTAGAACTTCCTCCTTATCCCTTAATTCATTGGTACATTTAGTTCTATAGGGGTTTAATGTTTAATGACAATGAAAAGTTTTCAGTGTAAACTATTTGCCGAGTATAACTACCACATCAATATAATTTCCTCTAATATTCCAATATTGATAAATTTATAATTTTAGTTGTTTGTCTATGTACATTTCATACATGTTTGAATATGCTGAGAATGTGGAATAGATATTTGGGCCTGCTGAGTTCCTAAGAAACTCAGGCCTAAACTATAACGGCCCAGCCGATCAATTCATGCAATTGCATTTCGTTCAGCAATATGAAGTCTTGAATAGCATCATATGATGTATTATGACTTGTATGAATTGTCATTTTTGGTTTTTAGGTTATTCGAAATTGATTTGGAAGAAGGAATTTCATGATTAAAGCTTTAAAGTTGGAAGAGTTGACCAAGTTAGACTTTTTAGTACTTGACCCTGGATTGGATGTTTAATGGTCATGTTAGGTCAATATGGTTACCTTGGACTCGGGCATATGCCCGGATATGCATTTGGATATTTCTAGAAGGTTTCAGCGCTAATTGGCAAAAGTTAGAAATTTGAAGATTTGGAAAGCTCATAAGTTTTACTGAGAGTTGACTTTGAAGATATTGGATTTGGATTATGGTTTTGGGAATTGGAATAGCTTCTTTATGTTATTTGGGACTTGTGTGCAAAATTTGAGTTCATTCCATGTAGATTAAATAAGGTTCGGCACGAGTTTTGGAGGTTGAAAGTTCAAAAGTTTATTAAGTTTGATTTGAGGTGTGATTCATCGTTTTGATGTTGTGATTTCAGGTATCGAATAAGTTTGTGTCATTTTATGGGACTTTTTGGTATATTTGGATGGAGTTCCGAGGGGCTCGAATAAGTTTCGGACGTGGTTAAGATCGTTTTGTCATATGTTGCACTGATGAAGGAGTGATGGTTTTGGTGTTGCGCACCTGCGGTTGGTTTCTCGCAGGTGCAGTGATTGCATTAGTGTTAATCTTGTTACACCTGTGATGAAGTGTAAGTTGGGATACCTCCAGAAAAGCGTGATTTTTAGTGCCTCTGCCTCATCGCAGATGCGGGAAATGTGTCATAGAAGTGAAGTGTGTCGCAAAAGTGGGAACTATTGTCGCACTTGCATGTGCGCAGAAGCGGGGTCTCTTCCCGCAGGTGTGATGGATGAGTTTCAGTAGTTTTTCATAGAATTGCGTTTTTGTCGCAAAAGCAACGCCGCAATAGCGGCTGTGTGTGTCGCATATGCAAACACACCTGGGCAAAACCTATATTTCGAGGTCTTGGTTCTTTTTCACATTTTTGGGATTTTGGAGCTCCTTTTGGGGGACATTGGAGAGGAATTTCACCACGTGGATTGGGGTACGCATTCTTAACTCGGTTGTGATTATATTTCATGATTTAATCTTCGTTTTCAGCGTTTGGTTAGAGATTTTGAAAAAGATTTAGGGGGTTTTGTCTCAAATTTTATAGAGTGTATTTTTGAGTTTTGAACATTGATCCGGAGTCGGATTTGTGTAACTAGTATTATTAGACTCGTAATTGAACGATTTGTCAAATTTTGTAAGCATTGCCGGGTTTTGTGGTACGGGCTCAGGTTTGACTTTTTGGTTGACTTCTGGGTTTTGATTAAAGATTCAACCTTAATAGTTTGGAATTGTTTCTTTAGGCATTATTTGATGTATTTGAGTTACTTTTGGCTAGTATTGCATTTTTCGAAGGTCGGTACGCTCGGGATTACATTTTTGGAGTATTATTTGGCTTGCTCGATATTTGTCGTGTCTTGTTTGAGCTAAGAATCCTATCTAGACTTGGTTCATGCATTAGTTTCTTGAATTATTTGTGATAGCCATGCTATGAGTGTGCATATGTGTGGGGATTTAGCCCATGTGCGAGCACCAGGGTATTTTTACGTTCTTGGGAAATGCTTAGGCTATGATATTCCTAGAGATGAATGTTAAGATTAAAGATATAATGTTTTCTCATATTATACCCTTGTTGTGAACTATTTGAGCCATACTTGAGGTTACAAAAAGGGTAATTACCAGAATATGCTTGGTAATTGCAATTTCTGTGATAAATTGTTGATTTGAGCTATAATAGCACACATTGCACATGCCTACACCTTAGCATGTAATTATACCAGTGCAGGAGCAGTAAATCTGATATTCAATCGATCATATACATGCATTCTTGTATATTTACTTATGTGTGATAGGATTGGACTGGATGTCTGAGACCACGCCGGGCGTATTGTGTTGATATGCATGTGATCACACCGGGCGTATTATGTTTTTATGCTTGTGACGACGCCATGTGGGTTGTGATATTAGCACGTGAGTTGTCCGTGCGAATCCAGATAATTATACTATAGCACGTGAGTTGTCCGCGCAACACGTAAGTTGTCTGTGTGAATCAAGATCTTGATACTATAGCACGTGAGTTGTCTGTACGGTTGATATTGATGTGAGCTGTGGGAGATCTGGTTACCATTATTGGATCGGTTTGCACGCCGCAACATGCTGATATTTGGTTATTGCATTTCATCTTTACATGTAAATCTCTTGAATGATTACCCGATTTACTTGCATATCTTCCTTATATGCTAGATTGTTGGTTGAGCAGAACACTTTAAAACCAAGAATTGTGGGCATCAAAAATGGTTTTACTTGAGATTGTTCTTGATTTGATCATATACATGTTGGAATATTGAGTATCATCTATAGTTCTTGAATCTTTTATCTCGCCGGGGTTAGTTAGGATATTTATTGAGTATATAGGGTCAGTTGTACTCATACTACACTTGTGCACCTTGCGTGCAGATCTTTGTGTTGTAGGTTTTGTGTACGAGGAGGGCTGACACTAAAGATGTACCTGCGTTTCGAATATGGCTATCACTTTTCCTTGGGTGCATTATATTCGGATTCTGTTCATTTACATTTCATACAGATGTTGTAATTATTTAAATTCAGTTTTGTAAAAATCTAAGTCTTAGTGGCTCATTACTTGTACTACTAGTCTGAGGAATTCTTTGTGTAAAAGTTCGATTATGTTATCATCATTTCTCTCAGTAAATCTCATTTGAATTGGATTATTGTTAAGTTGTCTTACCTAGGGATTCGGGTTAGGTGCCATCACGACTAGTTGGATTTTGGGTCGTGACAAGTTGGTGTCAAAGCTTTAGGTTCATAGGTTCTATGAGTCATGAGCAAGTGTATAGTAGAGTCTTGCGGATCGGTATGATGACGTCCATACCCATCTTCGAGAGGCTACAGGGCATTTAGGATAAACTTCCATCTTTCTTTCCTTATCATGCGGCATTGATTAAGCTTGAAGTATGTCTCTTTGAATTCCTTCCACTAACTCGTATGTGCATGGGAGCACTTAGTATCAGCTTTACATCGATGTCTTATAGATTTCATGGATGAGGTGCGAGATGTGTTTTCCATGTTTGGGTGATGGCATTGTCTGGAGGACTTGAGGCCCGATTTGGACCGCAACTTAGGTTTGGTAGTTTCATTTTTGTGAGCATGTGCTTTTGGACTTCTATGTTCAGTGGTGTCCCTATAAGTGGAACCGGTGGATCGGTGAGTGGTTGGATGGTGGATGTAATGTACCAAGAATACAAAAAGATTTGCTCGGTTGCTTAGAGATGTGGACTGCTTCTTTGGGTGCTGGTGATCTAATGGAGCAATTAACATTTGGCTCGTTTTGGCAGATTATTTGAGATTTGAATAGGGTGGGTTACTCTCGAGGAAGTTGTAAGGACTTTAAGATTCATATGTGGCATTTGAGGATTTTTTCGGATTTGTATATGGCTAGAATCCGAGATTTGCATCGGATGTTGTCGGGACTCGCGATATTTCTATATCATTAGGGATCCTACATTTTAGTATCAGGCAGTTGAGGGAAATAACTTTAGATTCAGAGGTCTCTTTAGTGTGGGTGTCTCGGTTGTGGTACTTTTGGGGTGCTTAAGAGGGAATACAACGACTTATGGGCCTTAGGGTGGTGTGGTGTTATGCTAGGGTCTCATGTGGTGATTTTTGGTAGAGGGTAATGGTTTTATGGCAAGGATAAGTATTAATATTGAAGGCAATTCAGAAGAAACTCGGAGGAAATAGGACACATTGGTAGTAGGTTGGATCAGTATGGTAATGGTATGCTCGGCTCTTTTGGTTCTTATTTTTAGATGAGGCTTAGGGTGTTTTGTGGAAATACTATTGGATTTGGAGACATGCGTGGCTTGGTTGAGTTAGAGGGATTCAGTTCTGATAGCTTGGTTATGTGCAAATTGATTTCAAAATGTTCTCGATGATTTCTACCACGGTTTGAGACAGATATTCCTACCGCGTGAGGAGCATGTTTAGTATTGTGATTTTTTACTGGATGGGATACCATGTGAATGGTTCCTGGCTAATTGAGTATGTAGTTTGCTTGTGACTCAATGTTGATTCTGAGATTCTTATACTTTTCATATGATGGCATGGTTACTGTGGTGTGTTGTGTGGGATTGAGATTTGCATGAGCAAGGTCATAGTTCAATTTTGAAGGGAAGTTCATAAATTCTTAGAAATCATGAACAATTTCAGATGTTTTGATGAATGCTATAACTACTTGGTAACGCCTGAGAAGGGTGCGCATTTCAGAAGGCACACTGTGTTTTACCTTCTAGATACTTCATTAGTATTGTGGTACTCGCCTCAATGATCGATTTTTGATGTTTAGATTTTTCCATGTGGTATGGAGGAAGTATATAAGTATTTATCGTGGGATGATTATGTATGAAAGATGTGTTAGTCATTCGAGTTGTGGAGTTGGGATCGATTACGGTGATTCATGTGTTCTATCGAGTTGGAGACTGGGAGTTCTCATAAGCAGATTGTCTCGGGGTTGTAGATTGTGAATATGTGGCAAAAGTTAGTTAGATGGTGGTACGTATTATTGTTAGATCATCATGGACTTTTGGATGGCTATTTATCCATTTGGGGATGACCAGATTTGTTTTGGGAGCCCATTGATAGGCCCAATGAGGGTGTGTATTCTACACCGGGTCGAATTTGAAGAGTTAGAACTGTTTGTGCTGAGGGGTGTGACATTCGATTAGAGTTGAGTTTTTAAGTGTTCGGGTATGTTCTATGAGTTACTCTTATATGCTATGAGGGGTTTTGATTTATTGATTATTTAGACATATGATGCAGTTCAATTTGGGTCTTGTAGTAGGATTTGAGCGAGATAGTTATTGGGGTGTGTAATGGACCCCTGGTTATGGTCTTTCCGGATTGTGGTAGATCGTGTTATTTGATTCCCATGTTTATAGTCAAACACTTCGAGTACTTGATGTTGAATTGTGTGGGGTTATTGATTTTGAGCATTCTGGCTTGAGGTATTTCATATGGACCGACATATGGATAAGGTCACACATTGTAGCAGAGTTATATTGGGATGTGAACCTTTTTGTTTGATTTGTGTGTCTTGGTTATACTATGCATGATGGATTCATAGCATTGTGGTTATGGTGGTACTTGTTGAGCTTGTGGAACAGTTCTTTCAATTGAGTCATTTTCCATTTTTCTGTGCATTTGAATTGTTACGTATTGGTGCACAGATTGCACAGTTTGTGGCTTAAGGTGTGGTATGTCACTAGAGTGGCTGTATTTGATGACATGAGGTTGTTGGACCTAAAATGGGTTCTATCGGATTTGATTGCGGTATATTTGGAAGCATAATGTCACTAATCAACTTAGAAATTGGCTATAGTTCTTTTCGAAGGAGGGAGAGCTCTAGAACTGTTGATCTGAGGAGTGTCTATGAGTATCAATATGTTTCTTTCATCATTGATAGTGTACGAAGGTTCAGAATAAGATTTTAGTTGATATAAGGTTTGTTACCGGTGTAAGATTAATTATCGAGCAATTATTATGGTGGAAAGTTATTTCTATGAGTATTTGAGTGATGTGGTAAATTATGTTATTACAATTTGGGTTATGGATATGACTTGATATGGCTCGTTCAGTCTTATACAGTGCGTAGGTGCGAGATTTGGGTCTCGTAAAGAATTCTGGATGTTTGAAATTAGGTACTAAGACTTACGGGTTAAGGTTGAATTAAGGATCTTCAGTTATGCCATGTCGCCATGCTTATATGGTTTAGGGTGATGTGGGATCACCCCGGGGTATGTTCATGGTAAGGTTACACGGCGATTTGATGGGTTTGAAACAACTCTTGGCATGTTCGAGGACGAACATATGTTTAAGTGAGGGAGAATGTAATGACTAAGCCGGTTGTTTCATGCAATTGCATTCTGTTAAGTTATTTGAAGTCTTGACCACCATCGTATCATGTATTATGACTTGTGTGAATCGTCGGCTTTGGTTTTCAAGTTATTCGGAATTGAATTCGAAGAATAGATTTTATGATTGAAACTTTATAGTTGGAATCATTGACTAAGTTTGACTTTTTAGTATTTGACCTCGGATTGGAATTTTGATGTTTCTGTTAGGTACGGATGGTGATTTTGGCGAAAATTGAAAATTTGAAGATTTGGAAAGGTCTTGGCGCTAATTGGCGAAAGTTGGAAATTTCTAGAAGGTATTAGGGCTAATTAGCGAAAGTTGGAAATTTGAATATTTGGAAAGTTCATAAGTTTGAGCGAGAGTTGACTTTGAGGATATTGGATTCGGATTGTTGTTTCGGGAATTGGAATAGCTTTGTTATGACATAGGGGATTTGTGTGCGAAAGTTTGAGTACATTCCGAGTTAATTCGATAAGGTTCGTCACGAGTTTTGGAAGTTAAAAGTTCATTAAATTTGATTTGAGGTGAGATTCGTCATTCGATGTTGTTATGTGTGGTTTGATGCCTCGAGTAAGTTTCTTTTATGTTATCAGACTTGTTGGTATATTTGGAAGGAGTCAAGATGGGCTCAGGTAAGTTACGGACATGGTTCAAATCATTTTGTTACATGTTATATTGCTCAAGGAGTGCTAGTTTTGGTGTTGCGTACCTTCAGTTGGTTTTGTGCAGGTGCGGTGGTCGCAGAAGTGATAACGTGGTCACACATGCGGGATGAAGGCTGAGTTTGTCTACCTCCAAAGAAGCGGGATTTTTAGTGCACCCGCGTCATCGCGGATGCGGGTAATGTGTTCGTAGAAGCAGGAGCTTTTCACGCACCTGTGTGTGTGCAAAAGTGGGTCTCTTTCTGTAGGTGCGATGGGCGAGTTTCTGTAGTTCTTCACAGTAGTCCGGGTGAATTTTATAGTTTTAAACATCAATTCAAAGTTGGATTTGAGTGAAACTAGTATGGTTGGACTCGTAATTTAATGGGTTGTCGGATTTTGTGAGTTTTCTCGGGTTTTGAGGTGCAAACCCGAGTTTGAATTTTTGGTTCACTTTTGGGTTTTGATTAAAGATTCGACCTTTACCATTTGGACTTATTTCCTTAGGCATTATTTGATGTATTTGAGTTACTATTGGCTAGTGTGAGTCGTTCGATGGTCGGTACGCATGTGATGGCGTTTATGGAGTATTGTTTGGCTTGGTCAGTGTTTGTCTTGGATGGTTTGAGGTTAGAGACCTATCTAAACTTTTTTGAGTACTAGTTTCCTGAATTATTTTTTATAGCTACCTGCTATGGGTACGCATGTGTGTGGGGCTTGAGCCCATGTGCGATCATCAGGGTATTTATTCGTGCTCGAGAAATGCTTAGTCCATGATATGCCTAGAGTTGACTATTAAGCTTAAAGCTATAATGTTTTCTCATATTTGTACAATTGTTGTAAACTATTTGGGCCATAGTTGAGGTTACAACGAGGCTAATTCCCTGAATAAACTTGGTAATTTCTAGTTCTGTGATAAATTGCTGATTTGAGCTATGATAGCACACATTTCACATGCCTACACTTTAGCATGTAATTATACTAGTGCATGAGCATGAAATCTTATATTTTATCCATTATATACATGTGTTCTTGTATGTTTTCCTCTGTGTGATATGATTAAACTGGATGCCAGTTACCACATCTTGTGGGTTGTGATATTAGCACGTAAGTTATCCATGTAGATCCAGATAATGATACTATAGAACGTGAGTTGTCCGTGCAATATGTGAGTTGTCCATGCGAATCTAGATATTAATAAATAGCACGGGAGTTTTCCGTGCAGCACGTGAGTTGTTCGTGTAGTTGATATTCATGTGAGCTCTAGGAGAGCTGGTTACAGTTATTGGATCAGGCTGCGCTCCGCAACGTGCTGATATTTTGTTATTGCATTTCATCTTTATATGCAAATCCCTTGACTGATTACCTGATTTACTTGCATATCTTCCTTATATACTGGATTGTTGACTGAGTAAAACACTTTATAACCAAGAACTGTGGGCAGCAAAAATGGTTTTACTTTAGATTTTTCCTAATTTGATCATATACATGTTCTATACTTGTTGAAATACTGAACTGCATAGGTGTTAGTGAGTATCATCTATAGTTCTTTCTTTTTTTATCCCGTCGAGGTTAATTAGGATACTTATTGAGTAAATGGGGTCGGTTGTACTCATACTACACTTTTGCACCATCTGTGCAGATCTTTTTGTTAATGTTGTTGTGTACTGTGAGGGCTGACATTGAAGATGTACATGCCTTCTGGTTATGGCTATCACTTGTCAGTGGTAGCATTGGATAAAGATTCTGTTCATTTACATTTCAAACAAATGTTGTAATTATTACAATTCAGATTTTTCAAAATCTAAGTTTTAGTAGCTCATGACTTGTATTACCAGTCCTTGGGAATTATTTGTATAAAATTTCGGTTATATTATCATCATTTCTCTTAGTAAAACTCATTTTAATTGGATTATTATTAAATTAGCTTACCTAGGGAGACGGGTTATGTGCCATCACGACTATTTGAATTTTGAGTCATGAACCAAACCAACCTTGTTGCATTTCCTGGAGGGTCCATCCAGCTATCGCCGCATCTTTCAAATGATGGGCCTACCTTCTTGAGGTTCGACTATCAGAGTCTAGTTTTATTTTCCCTCATTTCTGTCATTATTAGTTATTGCTTCCTTATCATGGTTTACTGCTTTATTACTTTTGCCTGATGTCTTTGTCGTTTTATCATACTTCGTTATCATGTATTTAAAACTCATCTATTAGAACATGTACTTTACCCTTATGCTTTAATATCACATGAAACATAGGCAAGTTACTAATATAGGATTTAAAGATAATTAGTAGGTAATTAATCTTCACTTCACTAATTATTTTCACTCACCTCTCTTAAAAGATTTCTTTTGAAGCCTAGAATTTTATCAAAGAAAGAGCAGCCAGTTTTTCATTTTTCAGAAAGAATCTCTGGTTTATTAACAAGGAATGGAATTAGATTTTTCATAAAAACAGTAAGGTATTGTCACCCCAAAATGAGTTTTCAAATATCGCCCCTCTTCAGATTTTTAAATCAAGGTACATTTAGAATCACTCTCTTATCAACATCTTTTAGAAGTATATAAACATATATTCTCTAAGTTAACTACTTCCATAACTTACTAGTTACAAGCCATATGAAATATAGACTATTTTCAGAACTTCTTTAATATATACAGTAACTCATGCCCTGATAATAATTAAGCATAGTATAAATAACTATTTCCTAAAAATTAGTCTATGTCCTAAGGAGCTACCTCAGGTTGATTTAAGGGGTGCCTAACACCTTCCCATTAGAAGAACGAGAAACCTTACTGGTAATCTCACTGGTTTGTAGAACTATAAGGAACACGACTTTGCAATTAAATAGGTACCATAGTATACCTTTAAATATTAGGTGGATACTCTCTTTAATCAACAACAGAGAAACACATGTTGAATCGTGTCTTGACTAGTGCAAAATAGGGTGCAACATTTGCTTGAGCATCTCCACGAACTGCCTAAAGCACTTGTCTAATTTTTTACTCTTCATCTAATGATGGAATGGTAAAACACGCATGTGTTTTGTCTCTTCAACCTCTTTCTTAGCATCACTACTCTTCCTAATTGATTCACCACTCTTCTGATCCTCAATTGTTCCACTATGATTGCTCACCACCTCGGATCTAGTTTTCACAACTCGATTTGTCATTGTTTTTAAGTCCTCAAAGACACAACTTTTGTTGTCTCTTTTGGGTTCTTATGTGACAGACGGAAGATTTCCAGGAGCCTTCTCATATAACTAATTAGCAATTCTCCCCACGTCTCTCCAAATATTTGATAGCATTATTAGGAGTATCAAATCTCTCATTAGACTTGTTAGTGAAGGTCTTCGTGAGATCTTTCATACTAGACTGGTTCGACTATTATAGCCGATATTGTTGACTCAGTTGTATATGGGTTAAATATTCCAGTATACTTGGGTGTGTGTGCGGTGCACAAGCAGAATCACGTTTTAGATGATGCTCTAAGGTTGAGGGTGTTCAAGTACTGTCTAACTGGAGAGACAAGACAATGGATCCAAAATCTACTGCCTAATTCCATTCATACTTGGACCGAACTTGTCCTAGCTTTCCTAGAAAAATTGTTCCCGCAGAGCAAGAAGTCCGAGCTACGGGATAAAATTTTCTTCGTCAAGCAATTATCGGGAGAGCATCTACATGAGGCATGGGATCAATTCAAGCTATATTTAGTGAGGTCACCAAATCATGATTTTCCAGACAACATCTTGTTGGAGAAGTTTTATATGGCCTTGGATCCTATGAATCACTCCACAGCAAAAAATGCAGCTGATGGATCCTTTATGGAAAAAATATTTACAAGGGTCACATAAATCCTTGACAAGATGGCAAAACATAACCAAGCTTGGCACTCGGAAGACACCACTGGTGGAAGTGCATATGGTACTCCTTCTTTGACCAACATGATTAAAGAGAACCAAGAAAGAGATCAAGTAATTGTCGGGCTTGAAACCAACACAAATGTGTTGACGAAGATGTTCACTGAAAGCCAAACAAAATAGGTGAATGTTGTGGAAGATGTGCAACCCATGTCAAATGAGAATTTTGAAGAAGCAAATTATGTCAACAACTCTCAAGGATAATTTCAAAGACAACCCTACCAAGGTTCAGGGCAACAAAACCAATGGAGGTCTAACCTGCAAGGGCAAAGCAACCAATAGTGGAGAAAGGACCAAGGTGGTTCAAATCAAGGAAACTGGAGCAATTACAACAATAATTCTTCAAATCGGAGTTCAAACCCCTATGTTCCACCAAAAGGGCAATATTGTAACTCTCTGCATTGGAAGGAAAGTTTTTCAACTGAGTCCAAGTTGGAAAACATGCTTGAACGAATACTGCAAAATCAAGAAAGACCCGACACTTCAATGAATAATATGACCGAGCTTGTGGGTTCTCACACCGCGTCCATACAAAATTTAGAAATGCAAATGAGAGATCTATCAACTGAGCGAAATCCGAAGCAGAAGAGCATGTTCCCGAGTGACACAATAGCAAACCAAAAATATAGTGGGAGTAGTCCAACTTCTCATTTTATGGCAATTGCAACTCGAAGTGGGAAACTACTTCAAGGAGAGAATGAACAAGTGGTCAAAGTGGAAGATTCTGAACAAGAATTTAAGGCACAAGTTTAGGTCCAATTGTTGTTGAAGCTGAAAGACTCCCAAAGGAGATGAAAATTCAAGAAGTGAACCGTGAAGAGGTTAAGGAAAAGGTAAAAGAGACACCAAAAACTCTAGCACCAATTCCTAGACCTCCTCCTCCTTTCCCTGGCTAGGAAGGTTGATGATAGCAAACTCGAGAAGTTCTATGACATTCTCATCAATTATCGGTGAACATTCCATTTATGGAAGCATTTCAAGAGATGATGGGTTTTGATAAGTACATGAAGGAATTGATCACTAAAAAGAAAAAACCAAGAATGAATTGGTGAATGTGACTCACCGGGTTAGTTCATCATTGCAACAACCACCATTCAAAAGAAAAAGGACCCGGGAGCCTTCACCATTCCATACACTATTGGATTGCGCAATTTTGCATGAGCCCTTTGTGATAATGGGGCTAGCATCAACTTGTTTCCTCTTGCTATTTACAAGCAATATAGGTTAGGTATTCCTAGGCCTACAAGTATGAGGTTTCAAATGGTCGACCGTTCAATAAATAGACCGGTAGGAATTGTTGATGATGTTCTTGTTAAAGTAGGGAAGTTCCTCCTCCCTGCCGACTTTGTTTTCCTCAATTGTGTTGTTGAAAAAGAAATCCCCATCATCTTGGGGAGACCATTACTTGCTACCGGAAGAGCACTCATTGATTCAGAATGAAGTGAGATCAAGTTCCGAGTTAATTATGAAGAGGTTACCTTTCAAGAGAGTAAGGGTATGAAATTTCCACATACATATGAAAGTATCTCAGTCATTGAATTGTTGATGAGGTAGAGGACGAAATCGAGATAAAGATGGAAGAAGAATGCCTTGGTGAGGCATTGGAGGCTATTTTGAGCTCAAGCCACTTCGACCACACTTAAGGTATAAATTTCTTATCTCTAATGAAACTCTGCTTGTAATCATTTCTTCGTGGTTGAATGATGTTCAGGTTGGACATTTGTGGAATACCTTGAGGGAGCACAAACAGGCCATTGGGTGGACAATAGCGGACATCCGAGGAATTCCCGCTGGATGTTGTGAGCAAAAGATACAATTGGAGCAAGAAAAAAAACCTAGTGTTGAGCATCAAACAAGGTTAAACCCTTCCATGCAAGAGGTGGTTAAGAAAGAAATCATAAAATGGTTAGATGTCGGGGTTGTCTACCCCATTGCCGGTAGTCCTTGGGTGAGACCTGTGCAATGTGTGCCAAAGAAAGGAGTCATGACCGTGATTCAAAATGCCAAAAATGAACTCATCCCAAACAAGGAGGATGACCGGATGGAGAGTTTGCATGGACTACTGGAAGCTCAATAATGCTACTTGCAAAGACCATTTCCATGTGCCTTTTATTGATCGGCTAGCGGGAGGGTCATTTTATTGTTTCGTGGATGCTTATTCCATCTACAACCAAATCAACATCACCTTATAGGATCAACAGAAGACAACATTAACATGCCTATATGGTACCTTTGCTTTTAGCCGGCCATTTGGGATATGCAATGCCCCCAGGCCACCTTTCAATGATGCATGATTTTAATCTTCTAGGACATGGTGGATGATTTCTAAGAGGTGTTTATGGATGAATTTTCTATATTTAGTGATTCCTTTGAGCATTTCCTTGACAACCTTGGGCAAGTGCTCAAAAGATGTGAGGAAACCAACCTTGTGTTAAATTGGGAAAAATGTCACTTTATGATGGAGGAGGATATTGTTTTGGGCCACAAAATTTTCAAGAAAGGAATAGAGGTAGATCGCGCAAAGATCGAGATCATTTCCAAGTTTCCTCATCCAACTTCGGTAAAAGGCGTTCGGAGCTTTTTGTGGCATGCCGGTTTTTATAGGCATTTTATCAAAGACTTCTCAAAAATTACAAGTCCCGTGTGCAAGCTCCTTGAAAAAGATGTAAAGTTTGATTTCGATGAGAAGTGCCTAAAAGATTTTGAGGAATTAAAAGCAAGGCTTACCACGACACATATTATTGTCACACTTGATTAGTCTCTTTCATTCGAACTCAAGTGTGACACTAGTGGTGTTGCTATTAGGGCGGTACTTGGTCAACGACACAACAAGATTCTTCAGCATGTCTACTACACAAACAAGACACTCCTTGGCGCACAAACGAGTAGCATTGTGACGGAGCAAGAACTGCTTGATATTGTTTATGCCTTTGAAAAATTTCGTGCCTATTCGTTGGGGTCCAAAGTGATAGTCTACCCCGATCATGCTGCTCTCCGCTACCTTATGGCAAAGAAGGATGCTAAACCAAATTGATTAGGTGGGTTCTTTTGTTACAAGAGTTTGACGTTGAAGTCAAAGATCATAAAAGAACAGAGAATCAAGTTGCATATAACCTTTCTAGGCTTGAAGGGCCAGGGAGACCAAAAGAAGATCTTGAAATTAATGATGCCTTCCTAGATGAACACATATGAGCATTTTCTGGCACCTTCACTCCTTGGTTATGCCGACATCGCTAACTTCTTGATTAGTGACCTTATACCCGACGGATTGCAAGCTTATGAAAAGAAAAAGTTCTTGCACGAGTGTAGGCAATACTATTGGGAGGAACCATTTCTGTTTCGAATTTGCGTCGACAACATCATTCGGCATTGTGCTCCAGAATATGAGATAATGCGAATTCCCAAAGCATGTCATGATTCCCTAGTTGGGGGCCATCATGGTAGAGGTCATAATGCGACGAAAGTGCTTGAATGTGGCTATTATTGGCCATCGATCTACCAAGACGCAAACCAAATGGTCAAGGCTTGTGATCAATTTCAAAGAGAAGGGTCACTTCCTAGAACACATGAGATGCCTGTGAAATTTGTGACGGAGGTCGATATCTTTGATGTGTGGGGGGTAGATTTCATGGGTCCCTTCGTTAGCTCTTATGGCATGAAATATATCTTGGTGGTAGTAGATTATGTCTCCAAATGGGTCCAGGCAATTGCCTTGCCTAAAAATGAGGCAAGGAGTGTAACCACTTTCTTGAAGAAGAACATATTTACACAGTTTGGAACCCCAAGGGCCATCCTTAGTAATAGTGGTTCTCACTTTTGCAACAAATTTTTTCCGGAATGCTTGAAAAATATGGAGTTAAGAACAAGGTGGCCACTCCTTATCATCCTGAGTCGAGCGGTTAGGTTGAAGTTTCCAACAGGGAGATCAAAAAAATCCTAGCAAAAATTGTTAATGCAAACAGGACCGACTAGTCAAAGAAGGTAGATTATGCATTGTGGCCATATCGAACAACATTCAAGCTGCTAATCTAAGGATGACACAACTCAATGAGATGGAAGAATCTTGCTTTCATGCCTATGAGAATGCAGTGATGTATAAGGAAAAAATGAAATTTGTTCATGACAAGAAGATTTTGAAGTGGGAACTCACAGACGGTGACTTGGTCTTACTCTTCAACTAAACACTGAAGTTCTTTTCGGGAAAACTCAAATCCAAATGGTTTGGCCCGTTCAAAGTTCTGAATGTGTCTTCCTATGGTGCCATTGAATTGTAATCCGAGGACGGAACTCAAACTTTCAAAGTAAATGGCCAAAGGGTCAAGCATTACCTCATAACCAGTGGACAAAGGCACTTGGTAGAATAATTCGCACTCTATGATGGTCCTACACCATCCCCTACCACTGATTAGCCAAAATGGTTGAAACATTGTCGTGGTGCGATATTAGATCAAGCGCTTCTTGGGAGGCAACCCATGTGTGGTAACACTTTTTGATTAGATTTTAATTTCGGTTAGTTTAATTGGAAGTGTTGAGCAGTTAAAGTGTGTGTTATAATGCAGGTGACCAAAAATACAATGGAACAGGATGCAAGGGCAGAGGAAAATGGAAGAAAGCAGAACATGTGGTTTGCAGCAACATATGAGGCCGCATAACGGATTTGCGGACCGCATAATGATGGCAGACACACTCAGAAATTACTGCAATATGGGCCTTCAAAAATGCGGTGAAAATTTTCTTCCTGCGGCCCGCATAATGAATATGCAACCGCAGAACCGATTGCAAAGATGGTTTGCATCACCTGGTCACTAACCCATCGTATAACACATATGCGACTGCATACGGAGATGATGATCTGTGCGCTAGTTCTACGCGTAACACCTGTATTTGGAAAGTAGTGTCCATTTGCATAATATTTCATCCTGATGACTGAATGTGAGCTTGTACATTTGGGGCTGGATACAAACGTGGTGTGTGCTCATTGGCCTGAGAACACCCTTTTTGATCAGGAACGATGATCTTTGTGGTCTGCATAATTGGGTTGTGGTATGCAGAGTCATCATATTTTTCATGATAGGTAGTTTTCCCAAGGCCCATGTGCGGTTGAATTCGCAACCACATAAACGTTTTACAAACCGCAAAATTATCACAGACAGAAGTAGATAAAATGCTATATCTTAAGATCAAAATGCGACCTATATGTAGTCGCATAAGTTGTTCTACGGCCACTTATGCGGACTACATAACTTGTTTTGCTTCTGAATGTTGTACTACGTGAAAGGCTTTGCGGCTCGCAGAGGTGTTATGTGATTGCATATTTGGACGCAAAAACATTTTTGTTTTTTCTGTTTAATCCCAATATGTTTCCCATTACATATCACATACTCACTCATTAATTAATTGACAGGAATGGCACCAAAGAAATCACTCCCATCGCGACAACCTCCCACTCGAGGAAAGTAACGGGCTGCTGCTCTGAGCCCACAATCACATCACTCCAAGCGCAAACAGCCTGACGCAGCCAGCAATATATCTTACTATTCCTCCCAGTCTGAAGAGAATGAGGTACATGTTGATCTTGTGCCAACAGTTGACCCACATGCTGAAGCACGCCGCAAAAGTGGTGAAGATCTCATGTTTGTAGTGTCCGGTTCTTGGACTCTGTACGGAGAAGGCCTGGCAAAAGGAAAGATCCTCGAAGAGAAGAAGCTAGGCTTGAACGGGTTAAAAGAACACTACCCTCATGTTCTCGAAAACATCAAAAAGAGGAAAGGGGAGTTCTTTACTTAGGTTCCGGGGGAGTAGAACAAGATGCTCATTGTGGAGTTCCATGTTGCATATTCTTCCTCTAGGGATGCTAAGCAGAAGCGAAATCGTAGATTCTTGCCATCTGTCCTAGTTGGAGGGGATACTTTGTGATGCCGCATCGATCAATGATATATATTTTGAAGATTGCGAGTCATGCACAACATAATTTGGTGCAAAGATTACTAATAGAGAACCCTAGCATGCTTGGGTTGCCTCTGTCATTGCCAAGGGAACTCCATCTTGGATCGCACCATGCCAAAAGATTCACAAGAAGGATTTCACCCAAAAAGGCCAGTATTGGCTCATTTTGGTTTTCCCTTATATTATGCCCTCAAGAAATGAAGCCGACATAAGTATCGAGAAGGCGATCCTCATTGCTTGTATCATCTCAGGTATCAAAGTTGATGTGGGAGAACTTTTATTCCGTGACATTGGGATCCCAGAAAACAAGAAAGAAACCTCGCTCCCCTTCCCATGCTTGATTCATGCTTTGCATAAAGCTGGGGAAGTTCATCCCATCCCCAAACATGACCGCATAGAAAAAGTTGTTCAAGATATTATCATCACATTAATGATGTTGCAGATAAAGTGGTCGAAAATCCACTAGAGCCATCACTCTTTCCTCCTCCAGCCTCAGCACCACCTACTACCTCATTAGTGCTTAAGACTTCTTCTGCGCCAGCAACCTCCACATCCACTCCTAGACCAGCCATTGCACAATCACCTGCCTCATTGCTTGCACTCTCAAAGCTTGGTCTACTAGCAGAACATGCAAATGCCAAAGTAAACAAATTGACGAAAGAACTTCCATCTCTCATCCGGCAAGCACTGGCCCCTATCTAAACCTCAGTAAGCGTTCTTCAAACACAAAATCAATCTTATGAGGATCGCCTCAAGCACTTTAAAGTGCGCCTTGAGAGGGATAAGCGAGGTGAAGATTTAGAGTAAGGGGAGCAGGGCACTGGTACCTCCCACATCCTAAGCCTTGACCTTGATTTCACAAACCTCATGTCAGTTGTGGTGGCCCATGGTACTGAGGCTTGACAAGCTCCGGACTCCATTGTGCACATCGATAATCATTCAGAGGTGGAATCCAGAGGGTCTGAGGGGGCAACTGATGAGGAGGGGTTACTTGAGAAGGATGATGATCAGCAGGAAAACAGAGGAAAATAAATTGCTATCTCTGTAGATACACCGAGTGAGGAGGAAGCAGATGTGCAGACAGCCATTGCACACTCCCTTGCAGATATGGTCCCCAAAGCCACCCCCACGACCACACAACCATCATTTGGTGAGGCTAGTAGCTCCCAGGTCCAAGACCCAGCTTTGCAACAGGTGGAGCTTCCTATTTTGATCTAAGGCACCACTACATAGTCAGAGGTTCCACCCATTGCCTCCACAATGTCAACCTCCAACCCCACAGCTGCCTCGGTTATTCTAGCCCCTCCAAGAACCTAGTACACCCCATGAAGACTCTAAACATTTCTCTTACTTTCTCAATGCATTAGGGACAATGCATGCTCTTTGGTTGGGGTGGAGGTAGTCAAATATTTTTGAAACTTGTATTTAAACTCTTTACCTTAATAGTGTAGATTTGTTTATAGCAATGAATTCCCCCGAGTTTTTCTCCATTGGATTCTTTTCCAAGGGTGTAATAGTAGTTACATGGCGGTAGCACAAAACATTTTGACATGTTTGGTGTTTTTTGTTGAATAAATTGCACCCTTCAAATTTTGTAAACAAATGGTTAGTTATTCTCGTGTAATTGAGGTTGGCTCGTTTGCTTTGTGGTTACTCAGAATCTCAAATATCATGTGATGAAGCTTTGAGTTTCCTTGTATTCACTTTAGGTATGAAACTACACCGAGTCGAACAGTTCATGTGTTGTGAGTGAGTAAGATTTTGTGTAAATAATGCATATGCTTAACTTGTGATGTATAGAACTTTCCTGATTGGTTTCTCAATGCAATTCTCAGGTTGATGATTGGGTGTTGAAATGATCTTAGGATCTCTTTGTGATTGCTCACTAATTTTTTACCAAATTGACCTCTTTGGTACATCTATTATCCTAGTTACCCTTTGTTGAGCCTTCAACCTTTTATTTGGCTACTACATTACAAACCTTTACCCCCTTTGTTAATTATTCCCCTTTTTTAATCCGTCCTTCCTTGAATCATTAAGAATGAGGCTAAAAGCCTATGTTGGGGGTGTTGGTGTTAATTTTACATTGGTAAGGTTGTACATTGTGTGCATAATAAAATACCTCAAAGTTGCGTATATGAAGATATTCAAGCTCCAAAAGAAAAACATCTGTATATAAAAAAATAAAAATAAAAATAAAAATGATGTGGAGTCTTGTGAAAACTGAAGAAATAAGCTGAGGTGGTTCTGTGTCGGTAACTAGAGGTCAATAAGCGCTATATGGTAAAGAAGAAAAGTGTATGAAGAATTCAAGGAGGGTACAACAACTACATTCCCAAATATTCACCCAATCTGTCCCGGAGCCTACACTACAACCCGTGAAAAGTCCTTTGTGATCGATAACTAATTATGCACAAGATATCAATGCATTAAAATAAGGGCAAGCATATGGAGTGATACTCGTAGAATTTAGCCTTCTTTCTTAGTGCATGAGTGTTTGATTGTATCCCATGTACATATTTTTTGAGTTGGGGATTTTCTTTGATGTGAGCACGCATGAATTGCAAGATTTAGCAAAAGTTAGGTTCTTGAAGTAGGATACATGTGCATAGCTAGTTGTGGGTAGCACTCTGTCATTGCGCTTGAGGTTCGATGTTTATAAATTGATTATTCGAATTCCTAAATGATCAATGTCTTCCACAAAGGGTGAATAAACGAAGTTACATGCATGTTAGCTAATAGTCAGCACCATCTATAGTCACTGGTGTTTTGTGATCTGTCGGAAATAGATTAATATGTGATAGTATGACTTTGTTTTAGTTGCTTGAGGACAAGCAGGAGTCTAAGTTGGGAGTATTGATGTGCCATAGAATTGCGACACATTTGATACTAATTACATAGACTTTAGCTCGTCTTTTAAAGCATTTTAAGTAATTTATTATGTACTTTTGTTGTTTTGCAGCATACTAGACTTGAATAACCAAGAACACGGAAAATATGAAAAAAACCTATAGAAGGGAAGAAATGTGGCAGGTTTGCGACCGCAAAAGTGATGTGCGGGCTGCAGACCAACCGCAAAATGAAGCAGTTATTCCGAGTTCTAAGAGTAGATTTTACGGTCTAGTGTGCGGTCGCATAACACTTGTGTGGACCGTATAATGACGGCAAAAGTGCAAAAAGAGTTTTTGCGAGAGCAATTTTGCGGCATCAAAAGCGATTGCAAAATCAACATGCAGACCGCATAACATAAGTGCGATGAACAAGTGGAAAATTGGACACTCAATTATGCGATGGAGTTGTAATCATGTGGGCTGCGAATTGATTCTACGACCCGTTCTGCGATCACAAATGTTATACGCATGGATGTTTTTGTCATATTTTGACCCCCGACTTTTAGCCCATTATAAATAGAATAACTAGGTTTTTTGTGGGACTTCTTATCTGAAAAAGAGGCTACACTTAGAGCACTGAATAATTCATTATCTTGGAAGCTTTTGAAGAAAGAATCTTGTCGTCTTTGTAAGCTTTATGACTTTATTTATTGCGTTGTTCTTGGATTCTAGTATGAGTAGCTAGTTTTAAATACTAAGGTTGTGGACCCTAAATGAGTGTAATGTTAATGGGCGTTTATCTTTGAATATATATATATATATATATATATATATATATATATATATATATATAGTTGGTTGGTATCTATTCATTTCTCACACTTCATTTATTGTTGATGGTTGCACTCATTGAGTAATGCCATTTTAGTCTATCTTTACTTGGAAAGGATGGTTAGGGTTTTGGAGAATTGAATAGCAAAGACTCCAGGCTTTAAAACTTGATTAATAGAATTGCTTAGGATAAGTGGGTCTATTTGGAAACTGTTGGTTGTTCTTAACTGTAACTCTTTTATATTTGGGAAAATCCTAAAGAGAAAATACCACCTAATTATTAGAAAATATTGGGTAGTCATTTAGAAACCATTTTCATATCAAAGGATCTTCCATTAGAATTATATTATATTAACACCGATAGCATTATATTCCATTGACGGGGACACAACCTTGATTTCCTTAATTAAATTTAGTACAATCTCATAACAAAATATGTTTCTTTATAATTCACAAGTACAACACTCTTTTGAGCTAATAGAGTAGGATTACGACTTAAGTCTAGTTTCACACTATTCAAGTAACCTTTTCACACATATTCCTTGAGGGATTCGACCCCAACCTAGTTGGGTTATTATATTTGACATCGACCGCCTTACACCATTTATTTAGGTGTAATTTGAGCGTATCAGTTGTACACATTCATGTTGACCTCGTCCGCCTTGATTTGAAAGGTAGGCCTCGTCGGTCTAAGTTGAGGATTACCCCTTTAGAGTTGACAGTTATAGAGTGGGACGCTCGGGCAAAATATGGCACCGGGTGCCGTCCACGCCTCCCCTGGGTTGGGGCGTGACATACTTAAGTCACAACCCAATTTCTTCTATAGGCCATGATGGCTCCCAACGTCACCGCCAGGCAAGCCAATGGTGAACTAGTCATGTATCTATTTTTTTCTAATTCAAAGTAGTCGATTTTTTTATTTTATTAAGTGAATGAGAAGTGAAAAATTTCAATTAAGCAAAGCGTTACAAATAAAAGAGTAAGTATGATTAAGTAAATACACATAAGTCATAAAAGATTTACTACCATGTACCCAAGACCAGATGTCACAAGCATATGAGCAACTAGTAGAATATATAAAACACCTAAGCTACTGTCTAAATGTGAGATAGACAAAAAATAAATACAAAGAGAGAGACTGCGAGTGTTGCAGAATGGACTCAGAGAGCAGGTCACCACTGAGCCTCAGGATAGTGGGGGTGCACACCTGAATGGACACCGGATGCACCATCCTCAAATCATGCACGATTAGTGCAGAAGTATAGCGTGAGTTTATAAATGACATGTACACAGTAAGTATCCAGTCTAGCCTCAAACAAGTAGTGACAAGGAGGCGATGTCGACACTTACTATGGGCCACCAAATAAAATACAGAAATTTGAAATAGGTATGGAATATGTGAATAATAATAATAACACAATAGGCAGGAGTGAATAAATGTTTCTTTAACTAATAATAAATTCTGGAGTCCCCAACTAACACTTACTAGTTCCAATGCAATTTCGGTCATTTAATAGAATATAACTTCTCAAGCCATAAAATAATATCAAGTGTAATCGGGCTGCGAGTATTATCACGCACGATTTATGTCGAGGTCGTATGACCCAATCCAAAATACGGTGTACACTGTCGAGTGTCAAACGACACGAACCATAGATGCATCTATTATACTGATGAGGCGAACCTCCCGCTCCCATGAGAATAGAGAAGTATACCTCGCTCGCGGAAGTACTTGCGACACGAGAAGACATGGATTTCTCAGAGTTATTATATATTCCTCAATTCTTCCAAAAATAAGAAATATAAACTTGAAATTTGCAACTTTTAAAATCCCGAGTCTCGGCTCAATTTAAGACAATTAATAGGCATAATAAATATAACAATACGATTAAACATGATGTGGATCTAAGACTACCCCGACATCGCATCGACTATAGCTACGCATGGACTCTCGTCACCAGTGTGTACGTAGCTCCCCACACAAGTAATACTCAACAAGATGCACCTAAGGGGATGAGTTCCCTCTTACAAGGTAGGGCAAGGGCTTACCTCGTTCTTAAGCTCACTTCCAGTCTACAAATCCGCTCAAAATTCCCAACTGGGTGCCAAACAACCCAAAACTAGCCAAATATTATATAAATAAATCAATATACACTCACAACTTCATAATTTAACTATTAGAGTAATTACCCAACCCAAATTAGAGGATTCTTAAAACCTACTCCCCGGCCCACGTGCCTGAATTCCAAAAAATTTTAAAGTTAAATGTTATCCATAACCGCACGAACTCAAATATATAATTTTCAACCATTTTCATAATCATTTTCGTGGTTAAATCCCATTTTTATCAAAACCTAGGTTTTTGAACTAAACACATAATTTTCACAATTTTACATGCTAAAATCGACCCACATCTATGTATTAAACTTACATTAGGTTGGAATTACTTACCTTCAATAGCTAGGTGGAACTCTTCAAGAAGCTCTGAGTTCGAACCACACAAGTGAGAAATGAGAAATGGGTCTAAGTCCCGTTTTTAAAATATATTTACCCAGGGGTCCTTATACGGTATCGCGAAGTCCAAATAGGCCCAGCCTGGAAAAATTCCTTCTGGGAACACGAGAAAGTCCACGCGAATGTGAAGGCTTAGCAGGCCTACCCATCGCGAACGCGATGGCCTCAACATGAACGTGAAGGCCATTGCTTGACTCTTCCCCTGTTGGCCTCTCACTTCGTGAACATGAAGACCTAAGCGGGAATGCGTAGGACAGTGGCCCAGAGCAGTGCGAATGCGGTCTCCATCTCGCGAACGCGTAGGGAAATTCTCTACCCAGCCCTATTCCTTCATCACGAACGTGATTACTTCTCCGCGTTCGCGAAGAAGAAAACCAGAAAACGAATTTCTAGTGTTTCCAATTAAACTTCGGGTGGTCCGAAACACAGCCGAGCCATTCGAGACCCCATCCAAATGCACCATCAAGTCCATAACATGATACAGACCTGCTTGAACTCTCGAAATGGGAACAACATCAAAACTATGAATCGCACCCCAAAACCAATTTGTTCCGAACGCGTCGAATCATACTTGGACTACTCAGAATGACATCAAATTTTTGTGTGCAAGTCTTAAATCTCCATACGAAACTATTCACATGTTCAGAATCCCAAACGGGCCTCGATAACACCAAAACCTACTTCAAACCAAATTTAAAGAGCTTGAAAACCCTTAATGCGCCAACTTTCAACATTAAGCTCTGAAAAGCTCCTGGGTCATGCGAACCGGATCCGAACATACGCCTAAGTCCAAAATCATCATACGAACCTATTGGCACCGTCAAATCCCGGTTATGAGTTCGTTTACTCAAAATGTAGACTCAAGTCAATCTTAACCGTTTTAAGCCAACAATAAGGAACTAAGTGTTCCGATTTCAGCCCGAACCCTTCCTAACGCGAACGAACCATCCCCCCGGGTGATAAAACAATAAAAGCTCATTCGGAGAGTCTTATTTAGGAGAACGACGATCTAAAAAGCAAAACGATATGTCGGGTCGTTACAACTTAATAGTGTAATTACTATCCTAGTAATTACACACTCTGATAATTATGTAGTAATGTAATTACGATGACCTTTTATTTGTCACAATATAATTATAGTGTAATTTTCATTGTCATGTTTAGTTGAACGAATACAATTACGTATTTAAATAGCTTTTTTTTTCAGTTTAACATGTATATAAGTTTTATTGTGTGACAAACATATATATAACTAATTAATATCGATTAATTTATTATGAGGTATTTAAAATAAATATTTTTCTATAAAAAATATATTAAATAATTATAAAGTGATAAAATCATAAAAAAACAATCGATATTTTCCAAATAAACTACATTGTTACTTAAATTAATTAGTTAAAGTTTCAAAATGAATTTACTTTTTCTTACCAGCTCATGTGAATTTTTTTTTTAAAAAAATTATTAGCTTAGAAAGTGCTTTTGTTATCCATAGTAAATAAGAAGAAATACAAAGTAAGAAAATTTTAATGTGTGACAAATACATGCATAAATAAGAAGTATTAGATATTCTTTTGTAACTAGGTACTTAAACTTCATATTATTTGAAAAATAAAAAGTATTACATAATTATAAGTTGGTCACTAATATCGTAAAGAATAACTGGTATCCCAGCTCATATGAATACGATATATAATTTTTTATAATTTTATGCACTTTTAAATAACAAAATGATACATACGAGTTTACATGATTTTTTTTAATAATTATTTATACTACTGAATAATAAATAAAGCGAGTAAAATTTAAAATTATATTTAACAACTGAAAAATAAAAAATAAAAATAAAATACGAAAATTTGCAAGATTATATAAAAGCAGGTCACAACATTGGAAGGTTGAAAATAAGAATATGAAAAACATTAAAAATATAGTGTAAAAAAATAAATAAAAATAAAAGAAAAATAAAAGTGTTACATTAGCCTCTAATTACATAGTGTATTATCATCCATTCTCACATCTCCCTTGATAATTAGAAAATGTAATCGTACAGTTCAATTATACCTATTTTTATGCTGATCATAATTACTTGACCAAACAAATATATCAGACTTTATAATTACACTTAATTACACACCAATCTAATTAGATGGCTTTTCAAACATGTTCTTAATAACCGAAGACGAATATTACTAAGTGGGAAAAATATAAAGGACTAAATTTTTATTTTTCAATTTCAGCTAATTAATTTAAAGCTTATTATTTATTATTTAAGCGACTCGAGGTGTATGGGACCGCCACAAGCGTCAAAGAGTAAACCGACACACAAAGGTTAGTCTATACAAAGCACAAAGAACCTAGGGACTATCATATAATTATCGAATATTCATGCATATTTTCTACTGACTTTTACTTTGGCTACACCTGTGATGTTATAGGTAAGCGAGAAATTTGTTATTAATAAAACTAATAAAGTTAGCTCGTAGACATAGAGGATCTTTAGGATACTGTGATATTTGATGGATTATTATAAGTAGCGGAAGCAAATTTAATATCAAAATTATATGTAATCTAGATAATTAGTATATATAGGGTTTCACGGGTTACCTCTTGAAGCGTGAACAATCACGTGAGCCTTGAGTCCCTTTAACGACGCGACCAATCGTTTTGAGCTTTAGCGCATCGTTCGGCTGTTTGTGGTCTTGGGTAGCTTCACTTCAAGTATTATGACTTGTACGTGTGATCGTAACTGAATTTCGGAAAGTTCGGAGTTGATTTGGAAAGAAAATTCTCATTTCAAAAACTTTAAGTTGTAAGAGTTGACTAAGATTTGACTTTTGAGTAAACGACCTCGGAATCGAAATTTGAAAGTTCCAATAAGTTCGTATTTGGATTTCGGACTTGGGCGTATGTCTGTATCGGGCTTTATGTCACGACCCGAAATCCACTATAGGTCGTGATGGCGCCTAACGCCACCGTCAGGCGAGCCATCGGTGATTTACCAATCCAATTGCTCATTTTTGGGTTTTTTGAAATCGTAATTTTCCTTAATTGAACAGTATAAAATTGAATTCACAGAGTAAACGAAAATATTTGCACGAACCACAACAATGAATAACCCGAAGAAAACCCCCAAAATCCGGTGTAACAAGTGCATGAGCAAATTTCTATGAAGAACAATAATAATAATACAATATATGTCCGAATATATTAAGACATATAGAACAATAGAGACTCGGTAGACTACGATGCATAAACTCGAATGCAGCTCACGATCCATAGATACATCTATATACGGCCGAGGCGTTCGGCCTGTTCCACAAGAAAAGGAAGGAAGTTACCGAATTACGAGAAGTGCGTTTACAATACAGCACATGAGCTTAATATGAATATAATCTCTATCATTCCTCGAATAACTCGCACTAAACTCTTAAGTGTTATGGCTTGGCCTAGTGTACATATATTTATTTCTAAATCGATTTTGATTATAACTTTAATTAATTAAGACAACAAAATGAGTTCAAATAATTCAAATATTACATGATAAGATCCCAAGTCTACCCGCACATAAACATGCTTTATCTACATTCAGACTCTGGTCATCTCGTGTGTACGTAGCACCCACAACTAGTTACACATAAAAATAATTGTCACCTTGGGGGTCGTTTCCCCCTCACAAGGTTAGATAGGATACTTACCTCGCTCCGAAGATCTATAATCGGCTCCAACGCCTCTCTAACACCTCAAGTCAAAGCCAAATGATCCAAAACGAGTCAAACAACGAGCAAATCAATCAAAATATACTGCAATGCTCATAATTTAACAATTTATAATGATTTCTAACTCCTAGAAAAGTCAATAAAGTCAACCCTCCGGCCCACGTGCCCCAATTTCGAAAATTATCAAAAATAATTATTATCCATAACTTATATAGTTTATATTCTGAAAATTATCCAATTTCGCCCATGAATTGACTGTCAAATCACCAATTTTTCATCTCATAACTTTGGTGCTCAAAACCCCATGTCACGACCCAAACCTATGGGCCAAAACGAGCACTCGGTACCTTACGTAACAGAGTACCAACATAACATATCTTTTTTATTGTACTTTTATTGGTAAATGGGCCAAACGGGACGTCATGGACTAACCTGCTACGACCCAAATTCTCTATGTTGGGTATCGTGATGGCACCTAGTCTTAGGAACTAGGTAAGCCTAGCAGTTACTGAATAACAACAATAAATAAAGGAAAACTAACATTCTTGATATAGAATCTCAACAGAATGTACAAACTTTCCCAAAACCGGTAGTACAAGTCATAATCTCTACGAATCTTCTACAACTTCTAAGTACAACTATTTGGAAATAGATACAACAATGTATGGATAATAAATACAAAGAAGGCGACTCTGACGCCTGCGAACACAGCAACAGGTTACCTTGAGTTCCCTCCGCAACCATCCACACAGCTACTACAATATATATCTGGATCTGCACACAAAAATATGCATAAGTGTAGTATGAGCACACCACAGAGGTGCCCAGTAAGTATCAAGAGTAACCTCGGTGGAGTAGTGACGAGGACTAGTCAAGACACCACTGGTCTACAAGATAAATAACATGAACGTATAAATGACCGAACGTTACATCTATCTAAGACTTCATGGAATAATTTACAACAATGCCAATATAATGCGGAAGGCAATTACAGAAATCAATCACGAAACAACACAAAATTACCCATAAAGGTGGACAACAAAACAAGCTAAACCGAAAGGAAACACAATACAATAGAGAACACCAATAACTCAACTCTACATCGGTTTGTTCACATCGGGCCTTAGCCACTAAAATCCATATACTGGTGGAAATCTTTAAACAACAGTTCATATGAAAAACTTTTGCAAATAAAAATCATTTTAGTATGGAAGAGTTTCCTTTGAAAACATATTTTTTCCAAAAAGTAGATATAAGTATATTTAATAGAGAGAATTACGTAAAACATAGGTTCTTTCAAAATACGAAACATCTCAAAGATGCTTTCCCAATAAATGACTTCCAAATCTCATTTTAGGCAAGACTAGTGCTTTTCAAATATACCTTCGATGTAAAAGTCATTCAAGTATAATCATTTCAAACCATTGCTTTTTCAATAAGATCCCTTGATCAAAATCTCCTCATGATTTATCCACCGGAACTCAGTCCGTAACTCAGAAATTACCATGACGTACAGGAGAAATATCAAATCTTGCCAATAAATGCAGTAAGAAATCAGTAGGAATATCCAAATTTAGAACAACGAAATAAAATGCAAACACAAGTGCACGGCATCACCCTTCGTGCTTTTACTCGCATCCTCACCAAAATAAGTGCACGACATCGCCCTTCGTGCTTTTACTCTCATTCTCACAAAAACAAATGCACGGCATCACCCTTCGTGCTTTTACTCTCATAACATGGCATGACATTATCCTTCATGCTTTAATATCATAACATGGCACGACATTATCCTTCGTGCTTTAATATCATAACATGGCACGTCATTATCCTTCGTGCTTTAATATCATAATATGGCACGGCATCATCCTTCGTGCTTTAATACTCTCATCCTCACAATACGCGGCATCACCCTTCGTGCTTTACACTCTTCCTCACCCAAACAATATCAAGAACAATAGCTTGGCAAGGAAAAACCAACAATATGACCCATAAATTACCACATCCCGGGAAGGGAGTCAACAATACAAATAATATCATTAACGGCATAACCAGTAATAGAAACCACAACATCCCGACAAGGGAAACAACTATAACCAATATCACCTAAACAGTTAACTTCACGGAATAACACTCAGCTTAAACAAAAGGCCCAATAATAGGCAACATCAAGGAAACCAATAACATAAATGTCTAGCAAATAGACCTAAGTGGAGCTTAAGGGAATATCCATATAAATCACAATGTAAGACTCACAGGCATTCTTGACGAATAGATGTTCCAACTATGGCTAGTCAACTATAAGGCTAGATGACACTAATTATAGTCAATTAGGCAAGCTAGGAAGAAAATATAGCATGATGATAAGAGAAGTAGAATATCCAGTTAAGTCAATTAAAGTCAAATAGCCAACGAAGAATCAAAAAACAAGTAACTCTAGTTTAAACAGGAAGGAATGAAATTAACAACCAAGGATTCAAGTGTAACAATTACAAATCATACACAGGTAATATAAGAATCTACGAATCCTAAAAGGGCAATCTAATTGCAAATAAGTACGAGTACACACTCGTCACCTCACATACTCGACTACAATCAACAAGGAAGACTCAATCCTGAGGGGCAGCTCCCCCACACAAGGTTAGGCAAGATACTTACCTCAAAGACGACAACCCGGTGCTGAAAAATAGACTTCTCGGGTGGAAAGACCTCCGGACGACTTACAATCAACTAAATAACTTCAAAATACACATAAAACGTATAAGGAACTATTCCGAATAATAAAGTTTCAATCTTTACAAAATCATAAAAATCGACCCAAAAGTCGACCCCCCGCGCCCGCACCTCGGAACCCCACAAATTTCACAAATTCCGATTACCCATTCCGATACGAGTTCACCCATACTAAATTATCCAATTCCGATAACATTTGATCTTTCAAATCATGATTTTTCATTTTAGAAACTTTCTTCCAAAACCCACAATCCCCTCAACCCAAAACACAAATTAAATGATGAAAACAAGAACTAATTCATGAAATATAATTAATTCTAGTGGAAGAACACTTACCCATTCGATTTATGTGAAAAACCCTCCAGGAATCGCCCAAAACCGAGTTAAAGAAGTCAAAATATGTTAAAAATGGCTAAACCCTCGTTTTTTATTTTTTTGAAACTTATATTCTGCCCAGGTATTTAAAGCATCGCGATCGCGAGACTGTGTATGCGATCGCGTAGAGGAAAATATTATTGGCCAGAACTGATTCTATGCGATCGCGAAGGAACATCTGCGATCGCATATAAGGAAATATATGCTGCCTCAACGCTACACTACGCGATCGCGAAGCACGGAATGCGATCGCGTAGAGGAATGACCTGATGCCCACAGATGGATTCACTATGCAATCGCGTGCAAGTGGAAGCGAACGCGAAGAAGAAAAGGATGGACTTCCGCGATCATGAATGGAGCTATGCGATCGCGATTAAGAAAAACTGGGCGGTCCAAATTGATACAATGCGATCGCGGCTCAGCCTCCGCGATCGCATAGAAGGAAAGACAGCAGACAGAACAGCAGTGCCAAAAAGGAGAAAAATGACCCGAAGCCTATCCGGAACACACCCGGGGCCCCCGGGACCCCGTCCAACCACACATACAAGTCATATAACCCAACACGGACTCGCTCGAGGTTTCAAAACATATACAATAACACTAAAATGATGAAATAAACTAAAAATCAATGAAATTCCTCAAAACTTCTTTAAACATCAAATGTTTGCATTTAAGGTCCGAATCACGCCAAACGAACTTCGTTTCATACCAAGCATCACAGATAACACATATAAATCATATTGAAACTGTACCAGGCTCCGGAACCAAGATACGAGCCCGATACCATAGGTGTCACATCAAATTTCATTTTCAAAAACCTTTATATTTTTCAGAAAGTAATTTTCTTTAAAAATTCATTTCTCGTACTTGGGACCTCGGAATTCGATTCCGGGCATACGCCCAAGTCCCATAGTTTCCTACGGACCCTCCGGGATCGTCAAATCACAGGTCCAGGTCTGTTTACCAAAAACGTTGACCGAAGTCAATTTTATTCAAATTTCTAATACAAAATTATCATTTTTATCAGTTTTTTACATAAAGGCTTCCCGGCTACACGCCCGGGCTGCGCATGCAAATCAAGGTGAGATATAAGGAGGTTTTCACAACCTCGGAATATAGAATTAGCTAGAAAAATACGGGATGACCTTTTGGGTCATCACATAACCAGAATAAACATAGAGGAATACTCAATATAGGACGACCCAACCTGATATAAAAACTTATACATGTTATATACTGGACTATAAGACCAGCATGATCATTTGTAAACTCAAAACATAGGCCGGCAAGGCCATTTAAGTATTCGTATATATGACATCTGTCTACAAGCCTATAAGAGTACACACTTAACATAAAGGTCAGGAGAGGGCCCCGCCATACCAGACAATATGCGTCTAAATCATACTGACCAAACAAGCAACTTTGGAGTAAATGGAGTGCACCCACATCTTCCGCTGAGCTGATATCCTACTTGGAGGACTCTCGACCTGTCTATCGGGACATGCGGGCATGAAACGCAGCGTCCCCAGGCAAAAGGGACGTCAGTAAGAATAATGTGTTGACACCCAATTTTTTCCTATTTATTTTTAAAATGCATATATAGCTTCAAAACAATGCATGAGCACCAACTAATATTTTTCATTTTTCTAAGGATTTTTATTAATGTTTCTCAATATTTTATTTATATAAATAATTACTAATTTCCGCACAAATGGTTTCATAATGATATTGCTTAACTTTTATCATTTATATTTATACCAAGCTTTAATTATTGCATGAATAGCCACATTTATATTTTTTGGGTTATAATTGTAATAATTTTGCAATAATAGCCCATGTATGCATTATTACCTTATTTTGTCATAAAAATAGCTTTTTATATTTTTATAATATCGAGTTATTATTTTAAAATCTTTTTTTATACATGAAAATTATTTTTTATAATTTGTTAATTATTTTAATTATTTGAGTATTTAACAAATAGCCCCTTTGAATTCATTTTAATTTCGGAACTAACCTGATTATACCATCTCAATTACTTAAAATCCTAGCCCAATCCGCCCCAGCCAAAACTAAATAACCTTTACCTGAATCGGAGCCTTCTCTAATCGTGGCCGTTGATCTTTGAGATCGGCGGTCCATATTACCCCTTTCCTTTTTTAATCTAACCCAAACCCTAACACCCTCATTTCTCTTATTTCCGCCGTCCCTGAATCCCTACCTCCCCTCTTCTCTCTCAAACACTCACACTTACCCTAGCCGCAGTCGCCGGAAAACCCCCGCACCATGGGATTTCTCTGTAATTTTCGGCCCCTGCCGACCTCTCACCTCTTCTGGTTGTTCGGTTATGTAGATTTATGGAAGAATATCGAAGAGATTCAACCCAGGTTTTGTTCAAAACCGTTTCATAGGCCTACCTATTGCCATCTCCGTTTGTAAGTATTATTTTCTCCGTGTTTATGGCTCGAATCTATGTTTTTAAAGCAGGTTCCTTTCGTCTCTATCATTTTTTTAAAAAACTAATCTTCATCAAATCCCACGCACAATCACCATTCTACTTATTTCCCTTAGCTGTAATAACTTGCCAACACGCCGACAATCCGCAACCCTATGATAACACAATCCTACAACCCAACTGTACATGGTGGGGCTCCCCCACTTAGCCCGAAGCTACTCCTTGCACCACTCTAGACCCTGACGAGATCCTTTCTTCTTTGATAACGCGATCTTGCTCAACCAATCCGTCCAATTCTTCCAAATTCTCTTGTTAGCACTCCCTAAATACTCAAATTCTCTAGCATCATTCACACATTTTTCCTCCTACCGAATAGCCACTAGAACCCCTCATAGGGACCTGCCAACCATGCCACCGCTAACATATTCACAGGAGATAACCCACATGTGGAAATCACCCACGGACACCTTCTAACGACGCTAAAATGTACGCTCTCTGCGACTTAAATACCCTATCCTATGCCCTGTTTCATTTACCAGCTGTACTAGTCCGTCCGCTCCTCATGGACATCCATTAAATGCGCGACAATATCTTCAAATTCCAACCTATGCTGCCGCTCCCCCACTTTTGACTGCTCGACTTCCGCTTCTTACACCTGGTCTCCTAGAAATGGAACCACCGCCTAGCCTCACTTCAGGATCATTCTCTATAGCTCTCAAACCAGCAGATCACCTCGACTTCAAACTCTCCGAAGACCATCTTTCTCTAGATGCCTTCATTATCAACACTTATCCGGTACTGAACCACCGCACCTCACAGTCTCTGCCAACAGCATTCTTCATTACTTCTTCTCAATACTCTGACCCCACGCAACCGAAGAAACCATAGCACCGACAGACTTAACACATTCCATTCTATCAATGACGGCAACTTCACGTCACAGGTGCATATCCCACCTCACTTGAAGACACCAAGTCTTACTACTTTATCAACCCCAACCGGACCATTCATAACACAAATACCTTTCCTCTGCCGGAACTAAAATACCAAAATATCGAAATCACACTTTGAGAAGACCTCCCTTCAAACCATTCCTCACCCCCAACATACGGCAAGCCTTTTATCATCATATCAACATCGCGCGATAACCAATTGCAAACATCATCACTACCTGAGCATAGCCTTAAGGCTCTCAGAAATTACACATGGAAACATCTCGAATTACATCCGTAGCACCATTTCAATTCCTCAAATTTCCTGATTCATAGTGAGCGCTTCGCGACGCGTAAGATTGATTAGGAATGAACATAGGCATAAGCCTCAAAGGAATCAAATCGCACGATGAGGAATAAGGAAGGGAAGTACTCCTAGCAGTCCTGTAGCCTCTCGAAGATAAGTACATACGTCCGATCCGCTAGACTCTACTAGACTTGCTCATGACTCGTGAGACCTAAGGGAACCTAGAGCTCTGATACTATGTTGTCACGACCCAAAATCCCTAATGTCGTGATGGTGCCGGACATCATTGTCAGGCAAGCCAATCATTAATTAATTGAAATAAATTTTCGGTTTTAACATTTATGAAAAATATTTCCTTTCACTTTATTACATATTAACCAAATAAAATATGTTAAGTAAAACAAGGTTTGAATACTACACTTTAGAAAATATATCCCAACATATCCCAGAACCCGGTGTCACAAGTACATGAGCAATTTCTAAGAATTTATACAATCATCACAAAGCCTGTCTGAAATACAAATTGCACAAGGAAATTTAAAATGAAAATAAATACAGTACGAGAGAGACTTTGTCAGCTGCGGATCGCCTCTTGATGATGCAGCTCACCTAAGTCTCCAAATCCTCCACATTTCTATGAAATTACCTGTGCAATAAAATGCACAACAAGTGTAGCATGAGTACAAAAAACAACGTGTACTCAGTAAGTCGCCCGCCTAACCTCAGAGAGGTAGTGACGAGAGGTCAAATAAGGCACTTGCTAAAGGTCAATTTAGAATATTCAAGTGTGACACTGAGCATGATTATCATAGGAAATTTATTAAAAATCAGGGATAAATATTATCAACTCCGTTCACATTTAACACTTTAAATCTTCGTCATGTTAATAACAACTTATCAACATGGGTGATTTGATCAAATAACAATTAATTAACCGGAAGGAACAACTTCTTCCAAAAATCTTGAATAACTTTAAATCTCTGTCATTTCAGTTGACAACTTAAAATTCCAGGCCACTAATCAGGCAAAAATCATAGCAACTACGCAGTAAATATCATGCGCAAGAAAATGCCGAGGGTTGAAGGACACGGACCAACAATAATAAACCGTGCACTGCCGAGGGTTGAACGGCTCGAACCATAGATGCATCTATCGCCCCCGCTCGCGAATCGATCATGCGACACGGTTGTACATACAAATAATAAGGCTAGCTTGCTCGGGAATAATACCTACAACTTAGGTGCTCATATGTACACATATCCACATAATAAATCCGTATTTTTATCAAGAAAGCAGTTTTCTCAGGAAAGTGGTAAAATTCTTCTTAAAGGAACATGAGCTATAGTTTTAAATCTTTGTTTTGAAACTCATTTGCCAAGTTTAATGATATTCCATAATATAACCATACCAAGTACACAATTATCCACAGAGGAATCAATTCTCTGTCTAGATGATTAAGAAAATGAACTCTAGTCTTCTTCAGATATTCAATTACGATTTCGATTATATTAGTAGTTTAATATTGCATGCAGGATTACAGGTACAACACGTAAGGAATGCTAGTGGGTCCTAGACTACCCGGATGTGGCATAATAGTAGCAACGCACGGACTCCCGTCACCTCGTGTGTACGTAGCCCCCGAAGATAATAGCACATACTTAATTAATTCACCTAGGGGGACAATTCCCCCTCACTAAGTTAGAAAGGAGTCTTACCCCGCTCCGAAATTCCATAACCGGCTTCGAAGCCCTTCCGACGACTCCAACGTACGCACAACGCCCCAACACTATCCAAATAACGGCAAACCAATGTAAATATACTCTAGTATTTGCAACAATTCCAAATTATATAACTTCCCAACCCCGCTTAGTGAAATGACCAAAATGCCCTCGGGCCCACGTGCCCGGAATCCGAAATTTCTCGAAGATATATTCTACCCATAGATGTACTAGTTCAAATATACAATTTACCCTACATTCCATGCTCAAATTCGTGGCTAAAATCCAAATCACTATTTCTAGGTTTTCTTCAAGATTTCCCAATTTTCTGCCAATTTCCATGTCTAATTCCATGCATATACTTATATTTAACTTTAAAAACATGAAGAAATTACTTACCTTGACATTGCATGAAGAAATACTCTCTTGAAGCTCCTCAAAAGTCGACCAAACCAAAGAATAAATGAAGAAATGGCCACAAATTCTCGGTTTTAAAACATTCTGCCCAGGCCATTTTCCGCACCTGCGATCAAACTCCCGCACCTTCGATTCCGCAGGTGCGACCAAACCTCCGCACCTGCAGCTTTCCTCAACTCAAGCCAACATCGCACGTGCGCCCCATAACCCGCATCTGCAACCTCGCAGGTGTGGAAATACCATCGCACCTGCGCTCCCAGCCGGACCATCAATCCTTCGCACCTGCGGTGCCATAGCCGCACCTGCGGCCAAATCATTGCAGGTGCGGTCACACCAGTTGACAGCAAATTCCAGCCTTCTTCAAACTCTCAACTTGATCCGTTAACCACCCGGAATCCACCCGAGGCCCCCAGGACCCATCCAACTATACCAACCTGTTTCAAAACATAATGCAGACTTTCTCGAGGCCTCAAATCACATCAAACAATATCGAAACCACGAATCGCACCCAAATCCCAACTTTATGGACATAGAAATTTCCAACTTCTACATTCGATGTCGTAACCTATCAAATCACGTCCGATTGACCCCAAATTTTGCACACAAGTCATATTCAACATTACAGACCTGCTCCAACTTCCAGAATCGCATTCTGACCCCGATATCAAAATTTCCACTTCTTGTCGGATTTCTTCACATACCTTCAATTTCCTATCTTTAGCCAAATGACTTCAAAATGACCTCCGCACATCCGAATTCACTTCCGATCGCTCTCCCAACTCCAGAATCACCATCGAAGCTATTCCCAGACTCGGAATCCCAAACAGACATCAATAACTCAGAAATGCACTTCAAGCCCAAATTTATGTAATTCTTCTAAAATGCTAACTTCCACAATATGCACTGAAACGCTCCTGGGTTATCCAAAACCCGATCTGGACATACCCCCAAGTCTAAAATCATCATACGAACCTGCAGGAACCCTCAAATCCTAATTCTGAGGTCGTATACTCAAAATTCCAATCTTAGTCCATTTCTCCAACTTAAGGTTTTTGAAATGAGAATTTTCTTTCCAAACCAACTCTAAACTTCCGAAATTCAATTCCGACCATGCCCACGGGTCATAATACCTGAAACGAAGATGTTCACGTCTTCAAACCACTGAACGACGCACTAGAGCTCAAAACGGCCGGTCGGGTCATTACATTCTGCTTTGTGGTCATCCAGATATCCTGCTATAGGATTTTAAATCGTTTAAAAACTGTTATTTGAGGCGTGAAATTGTTTGTTTAGTTGTGGAGATAAATCTGAGCCCATTAATTGTTCCTTATGTCATAGTCCAATTTGCTTTTGTTTGACGCCTAATTTTCTCCTTTTAAGCACCGTGGGTGAGTCTAGAACCACCTTAAATAGAGGCACTAAGCACCCCCAGGGCCATAAATAAAGGACGGGTAATGCACGCATAGGGTACATACTCGACACTATTAGAACGCTTAGATAAAAATTAAGGGGAGGGTACTTGGGTAGTAAAGGAGATGATGATCTGTGCGCTAGTTCTACGCTTAACACCTCTATTTGGAAAGTAGTGTCCATTTGCATAATATTTCATCCTGATGACTGAATGTGAGCTTTTACATTTGTGTATGGATACGAACGTGGTATGCGCGTTGGCCTGAGAACAGCCTTTTTGATCAGGAACGATGATCTTTGTGGTCTGCATAACTGGGTTGTGGTATGCCAAGTCATCACATTTTTCATGATAGATAGTTTTCTCAAGGCCCATGTGCGATTGAATTCGCAACTACAGAAACATTTTACGAACCGCAAAATTATCCCACATAGAGGTTGATAAAATGTCACGACCCGAAATCTAATAAGGTCGTAATGGCGCCGGACACCAATGTCGGGCAAGCCAACACAAAATAGTTAAATTAAATTCCTATTCTAGCATTTGAAATCTTTATTACCTTTAATTTCACTACATAATAAGTGAATAAAAATCCGTTTAGTAAGTAACAGTGGTTTAACAATCCATTTAAATAAAATACATCCCAAACTCATCCCAGAATCCGATGTCACAAGTGCATGAGCAAATTTCTAAGAAAAAAAAAGTATACATGTTATACAATGTCTGTCCGGAGTACAAACTGGACAAGGAATATAAAGTACAATGCAATACATCCGAGGGAGACTCTGTCGGCTGCGGGTCATCTCGGGATGGTGCAGCTCGTCTAAGTCTCCAGGTCAGCCACATCATTGCGTCAAGAAGAGCCACTAGCTATGAATGTACATGTGCAATAAAAAGCACAGCAAGTGTAGCATGAGTACGAAAACAACTTGTACTCAGTAAGTATCCTGCCTAACCTCGAAGAGGTAGTGACGAGAGGTCAAATTTGACACTTGCTAGAGGGCAATTTGATAAAATCAAGGGTGACACTAAGCATGGATATCGTAGGCAATTTAACAAGTGGCGACAGGAAATAGCAACTTCCTTCACATTTAATATTCTTAAATCCTCATTATTTAAGTTGACAATTTAAAATTTCCAGGCCAGTAATCAGGAAAAATCACAGAAAATACGCAGAAAATATCATGCGCAAGCAATGCCGAGGGTCGAACGGCGCGAACCATAGATGCATCTATTACCCCGCTCAAAAATCGATCATGCGACACGGTCATATATAATAATAGAGTTATCCTGCTCGCGAATCATACATGCGACTCAGGTACTCATAGATACACATATTCACACATTAAATTCACATTTTATCAGAAAAATAGTTACTCAAGGAAGTGATAAAATTCTCTTTTTAATGGACTGGAAGATAGTGTTTAAATCTTTTCTGGAAATTCACTTGCCATGTTTGATAAGGTTTTGAATATTATAAATTTATCAGTAAGGCTACAAGTACGGCAAGTAAAGCATGCTTTATCAGGAAAACAATTACCCAAGGAAAATCAATTCCCTTTCTATATGATTAAGAAAATAAGCTTTAACCTTCTTAGGTATTCAGTTACTAATTCAATAATTTTAACGGTCTAATTTTTATTAGCAAAATTACAAGTACAACAAGTAAAGTACGCTAGTTGGTCCTAGACTACCCAGACACAAGCATGATAGTAGCTACGCATGGACTCCCGTCACCTTGTGCGTACGTAGCCCCCACAAATAGTAGCACATATTCGATTAGTTCACCTATGGGGACAATTCCCCCTCACAAGGTTAGAAAGGAGACTTAGCTTGCTCCGAAGATTCATAACCGGCCTCCAAGCCCTTCCAACGACTCAAATTGATGCACAACGCCCCAAAACTATCCAAATAACGGGCAAACCAATGAAAATATAATCTAATACTTATAACAATTCAAATTATATAAATTCCCAACTCCGCTCGAAAAGTTGACCAAATTGCCCTCGGGCCAACGTGCCCGGATTTTGAAATTTCTCGAAGATAAACTCTACCCATAGCCTTACTAACTCAAATATATAATTTACTCTAGTTTCATGCTCAAATTTGTGGGCAAAATCCAAAAATACAAATTCTAGGTTTTCTTCCAAATCCCATAATTTTCCACAAATTCCCACACTTAAATCCATACCTAAACCATGTATTTAGATTGAAATGAATTGGAACAACTTACCTTGTGATACTTGAAGAAAATCCCCTCTTGAAGCTCTCCACAATCTCCCACACCAAATGAAAATAGGAGAAGAATGGCCAAATTTCTCATTTTTAAAACCCTGGACTGCCTCCAGTTCTTCCGCACCTGCGGTGACTACGTTCGCACCTGCGCGCCCGCAGGTGCGCCCAAAGTCTTGCACCTACGGCTTCCTCCTTCCCCAGTCGGCTCCGCACCTGCGCTCTCTCGTCCGCATCTGCGCCTTCGCAGGTGCAGAAATAACCTCGCACCTGCGGCCCCCAGCCAAACCACCCTTTTTTCGCTTATGTGACACCATAGCCGCACCTGCGGCCAAAACCACGCAGGTGTGGTCACACCAGATGACAACAACCTCAGTTTTCTCTCAACTCCAAATTTGATTTGTTAACCACTCGGAATCCATCTGAGGCCCCCGGGACCCCGTCCAATTACACCAACCTGCTCCAGAACATAATGCGGACCTGCCTGAGGCCTCAAATCACATCAAATAACATTGAAACAATGGATCACATCACAATTCAATCTTTATGAAATTTGAAATTTCCAGCTTCTACATTTAATGTCGAAACCTATCAAATCATGTCCGGTTGACTCCAAATTTAACCTATCAAATCATGTCCAATTGACCCCAAATTTTGCACACAAGTCACATTCAACATTATGGACCTGCTCCAACTTTCGAAATTGCATTTCGACCCTGATATCAAAATTTCCACTTCCAGTCGAATTTCTCAAAAACCTTAAAATTTCTATCTTTAGCCAAATGACATCAAAATAACATACGGACCTCCGAATTCACTTCCGGTCGCACTCCCAACTCCAGAATCACCATACGGAGCTATTCTCAGACTCGGAATCCCAAACGGACATAAATATCACTGAAATTCACTTCAACCCAGACTTATGGAATTTCTTCTAAAATGTTGACTTCTACAATATGCACTGAAACACTCCTGAATCGTCCAAAACCCGTTCCGAACTTACGCCCAAGTCAGAAATCATCATACGAACTTGCTGGAACCTTCAAATCCTGATTCTGAGGTCGTTTACTCAAAATTCTAATCTTAATCAATTATTCCAACTTAAGGCTTCCAAAATGAGAATTTTCTTTCCAAATTGACTTCGAACTTCCCGAAATTCAACTCCGACCACGCCTACGAGTCATAATGCCTGAAACGAAGTTGCTCATGGCCTCAGACCTCCAAATTACGCGTTAGATCTCAAAATGACTGGTCGGTTCGTTACATAAAATGCTATATCTTAAGATCAAAATGCGAACTACATGCAGTCGCATAAGTTATTCTACGGCCACTTATGTGGACTAAATAACTTGTTTTGCTTCTGAAGGTTGTATTACACGAAAGGCTTTGCGGCTCGCAGAGTTGTTATGTGATTGCATATTTGGACGCAAAAAAATCTTTGTTTTTTCTATTTATTCTCAATATGATTCCCATGCCATATCATATACTCACTCATTAATAATTGACAGGAATGGCACCAAAGAAATCACTCGCATCGCGATAACCTCCCGCTCGAGGAAAGAAACGGGTTGCTGCTCTGAGCCCACAATCACATCACTCCAAGTGCAAACGGCCTGACACGTCCAGCAATATATCTGAGCATTCCTCCCAGTCTGAAGAGAATGAGGCACAGGCTGATCTTGTGCCAACAGTTGACCTCCATGGTGAAGCACGCCGAAAAAGTGGTGAAGATCTCATGTTTGGAGTGTCCGATTCTGGGACTCTGTACAGAGAAATCCTGGCAAAACGAAATATCCTCGAAGAGAAGTAGCTAGGCTTGAACGGGTTAAAAGAACACTGCCCTCATGTTCACGAAACATCAAAAAGAGGAAAGGGGAGTTCCTCACTCAGGTTCCGGGGAAGTAGAACGAGACGATCATTGTGGAGTTCAATGATGCATATGCTTCCTCCAGGGATGCTAAACAAAAGCAAAATCGTAGATTCTTGCCATCTGTCCTAGTTGGAGGGGATACTCTGTGATGCCGCATCGATCAATGATATATATTTTGAAGATTGCGAGTCAGGCACGACATAATTTGATGCAAAGATTGCTAATAAAGAATTCGAGCATGCTTGGGTTGCCTCCATCATTGGCAAGGGAACTCCATCTTGGATCACACCATGCCAAAAGATTCACAAGAAGGATTTCACCCAAGAAGGCCAGTATTGGCTCATTTTTGTTTTCCCTCATATAATGCCCTCAAGAAATGAAGCCGACATAAGTATCGAGAAGGTGATCCTTATTGCTTGTATCATGTCAGGTATCAAAGTTGATTTGGGAGAGCTTTTATTCTGTGACATTGGGATTCGGGAAAACAAGAAAGAAACCTCGCTCACCTTCCTATGCTTGATTCATGCTTTGCATAAAGCTGGGGAAGTTCCTCCTATACCCAAACATGACCTCATAGAAAAAGTTGTTCAAGATATTGTCATCACCCGGATCAACGATGTTGCAGATAAAGTGGTCGAAAATACACCAGAGCCTTCACTCTTTCCTCCTCCAGCCTCAACAACACCTACTGCATCATTAGTGTCTAAGACTCCTTCTGCACCAGCCACCTCCACATTCACACCCAGACCAGCCATTGCACAATCACCTGCCTCATTGCTTGCACTCTCAAATCTTGGTCTACTAGCACAACATGCAAATGCCAAAGTAGACAAATTGAAGAAAGAACTTACATCTCTCATCCGCCAAGCACTGGCCCCTATCTAAACCTCAGTAAGCGTTCTTCAAAAACAACATCAATCGTATGAGGATCGGCTCAAGCACTTTAAAGTGCACCTTGAGAGGGATGAGCGAGGTGAAGATGTAGAGTAAGGGGAGCAAGGCACTGGTACCTCTCACACCCCGAGCCTTGACCTTGATTTCAGAAACTTCATGTTAGTTGCGGTGACCCATGGTACTGAGGCTTGACAAGATCCATACTCCATTGTGCACATCGATAATCATTTACATGTGGAATCTAGAGGGTTTGAGGGGGAAACTGATGAGGAGGGATTACTTGAGGAGGATGATGATCAGAAGGAAAACAGAGGAAAACAAATTGTTGTCTCTGCAGATACACCGGGTGAGGATGAAACAGATGTGTAGACAGTCATTGCATACTCCCTTGTAGATATGGTCACCAAAGACACCCCCACGACCACACAACCATCATTGGGTGAGGCTAGTAGCTCCCAGGTCCAAGACCCAGCTTCGCAACAGATGGGCTTCCTATTCTAATCTGAGGCACCACTACACAGTTAGAGGTTCCACCTATTGCCTCTACAATGTCAACCTCTGAACCCACAACCGCCTCGGTTGTTCCAGCCCCTCCAAGCACCTAGTACACCCCGTGAATACTCTAAACATTTCTCTTACTTTCTCAATGCATTAGGGACAATGCATGCTATTTGGTTGGGGTGGGGGTAGTAAAATATTCTTGAAACTTGTATATAAACTCTTTACCTTAATAGTGTAGATTTGTATATAGCAATGAATTCCCCTTAGTTTTTCTTCGCCGGATTCTTTTCCAAGGGTGTAATAGTAGAACCATGGCGGTAGAACAATACATTTTGAAATGTTTGGTGTTTTTGTTGAATAAATTGCACCCTTCAAATTTTGTAAATAAATGGTTAGTTATTCTTGTGTAATCGAGGCTGGCTCTTTGAATTTGTGCTTACTTAGAATCTCAAATATCATGTGATGAAGCGTTGAGTTGCCTTGTATTCACTTGAGGGATGAAACTATGCCGAGTCGAACAGTTCATGCGTTGTGAGTGAGTGAGATTTTGTGTAAATAATGCATGTGCTTAACTTGTGATGTATAGAACTTGCCCGGTTGGTTTCTCAATGCAATTCTCAGGTTGATGATTGGGTGTTGAAATGATTGTAGGCTCTCTTTGTGATTGCTAACTATTTTTTGACCAAATTGACCTCCTTGGTACATCTATTATCCTAGTTACCCCCTGTTTGGCTACTACAATACAAACCTTTACCCCATTTGTTAATTATTCTCCTTTTTTAACCCGTCCTTCCTTGGATGATTAAGAATGAGTCTAAAAGCCTATGTTAGGGGTGTTGGTGTTAATTTGACATTGGTAAGGTTGTACATTGTGTGCAGAAGAAAATACCTCAAATTTGTGTATATGAAGATATTCAAGCTCCAAAAGAAAAACATATGTATATAAAAAAAATAAAAAAATGATGTGGAGTCTTGTGAAAACTGAAGAAATAAGCTAAGGTGGTTCTGTGTCGGTAACTAGAAGTCAATAAGCGATGTATGGTAAAGAAGCAAAGTGTATGCAGAGTTCAAGGAGGGTACAACAACTACATTCCCAAATATTCATCCAACCTGTCCCGAAGCCTACACTACAACCCGTGAAAAGTCCTTTGTGATCTACAACTAAATATGCACCAGATATCAATGCGTTAAAATAAGGGCAAGCATATAGAGTGATACTCGTAGAATTTAGCCTTCTTTCTTAGTGCATGAGTGTTTGATTGTATCCCATGTACATATTTGTTGAGTTGGGGATTTTCTTTGATGTGAGCACGCATGAATTGCAATATTTAGCAAAATTTAGGTTCTTGAAGTAGGATATGTGCATACCTAGTTGTGGTTATCACTCTGTCATTGCGCTTGAGGCTTGATGTTTAGAAATTGATTATGTGAATTGCTAAATGATCGATGTCTTCCACGAAGGGTGAATAAACGAAGTCACATTTGTTGTTTTTCAACATACTAGACTTGAAGAACCAAGAACACGAAAACTATGACAAAAACCCATAGAAGGTCAGAAATGCGGCAGGTTTGCGACCGCAAAAGTGATGTGCGGGTCACAGGCCAACCGCAAAATGAAGCAGTTGTTTCGAGTTCTGAGAGTAGATTTTGCGGTCTATTGTAAAGTCGCATAACGCTTGTGTGGACCGTATAATGATGGCAAAAGTGCAAAAAGAGTTTCTGCAAGACCAATTTTGCAGCATCAAATGCGATAGCGAAATCAACATGCAGACCAGATAAAAGAAGTGCGATGAACAAGTGGGAAAGTGGACACTCAATTATGCGATGGAGTTGTAATTATGTGGGCCGCAAATTGATTCTGCGACCCGTTCTGCGATCACAAATGTGATCTGCGTGGATGTTTTTGTCATATTTTGACTCCGACTTTTAGTCCATTATAAATAGAATAACTAGGTTTTTGTGGGACTTCTTGTCTGAAAAAGAGGCTACACTTAGAGCACTGAATACTTCATTATTTTGGAAGATTTTGAAGAGAGAATCTTGTCATCTTTGTAAGCTTTATGACTTAATTTATTGCTTTGTTCTTTGATTCTAGTATGAGTAGCTAGTTTNATATATATATATATATATATATATATATATATATATATATATATATATATATATAAAATATGGTTGGTTGTTATCTATTCATTTCTCACACTTTATTTATTGTTGATGGTTGCACTCATTGACTAATGCCATTTTACTTTATCTTTACTTGGAAAAGTGGGTTAGGATTTTGTAGATTAAATAGCAAAGATTCAAGGCTTTAAACCTTGTTTAATAGAATCGCTTAGGATAAGTGGGTTCTATTTGGAAAATATTGGTTGTTCTTAACTATAACTCTTTTATATTTGGGAAAATCATAACGAGAAAATATCACCTAATTATTAGAAAATATAGGGTAGTCATTTAGAAACCATTTGCATATCAAAGAACCTTTCATTAGAAGTATATTATATTAACATCGATAGCATTACATTCCATTGATAGGGACACAACCTTGGTTTCCTTAATTAAATTAAGTACAATCTCATAGTAAAATAGGTTTCTTTGTAATTTACAATTACAACACTCTTTTTTGAGCTAATGGAGTAGGATTACGACTTAAGTCTAGTTTCACACTATTCAAGTAACATTTTCACACCTATTCCTTGAGGATTCGACCCCAACCTAGTTGGGTTATTATATTTGACATCGACCACCTTACACCATTTATTTAGGTGTAATTTGAGCATATCAGTTGTACACATTCATGTTGGCCTCGTCCGCCTTGATTTGTAAGGTAGGCCTCGTCGGTCTAAGTTGAGGATTACCCCTCTAGAGTTGACAGTTATAGAGTGGGAGGCTTGGGCCAAATATGGCACCGGGTGCCGTCCACGCCTCCCCTGGGTTGGGGCGTGACATACGTAAGTAACAACCCAATTTCTTCTATAGGCCGTGATAGCTCCCAACGTCGCCGCTAGGCAAGCCAATGGTGAACTAGTCATGTATCTATTTTTTTTTAATTCAAAGTAGTCGATTTTTTTATTTTATTAAGTGAATGAGAAGTGAAAAAATTTAATTAAGCAAAGCGTTACAAATAAAAGAGTAAGTATGATTAAATAAATACACAAAAGTCATAAAAGATTTACTACCATGTACCCAAGACCAGATGTCACAAGCGTATGAGCAACTAGTAGAATATACAAAACACCTAAGCTACTGTCTGAATGTGAGATAGACAGAAAATTAATACAAAGAGAGAGACTGTGAGTGTTGCAGAACGGACTCAGAGAGCAGCTCACCACTGAGCCTCAGGATAGTGGGGGTGCGCGCCTGAATGGACACCGGATGCACCTGCCTCAAATCATGCACGATTAGTGCAGAAGTGTAGCGTGAGTTCATAAATGACATGTACCCAGTAAGTATCCAGTCAAACACAAAACAAGTAGTGACAAGGAGGCGACATCGACACTTACTATGGGCCAGCAAATAAAATACAGAAATTCGAAATAGGCATGGAATATGTGAAAAATAACAATAACACAATAGGCAGCAGTGAATAAATGATTCTTTAACTAATAGTCAATTCCAGAGTCTCCAACTAACACTTACTAGTTCCAATGCAATTTCGGTCATTTAATAGAATATAACTTCTCAAGCCATAAAATAATATCAAGTGTAATCGGGCTGCGAGTATTATCACGCACGATTTATGCCGAGGTCGTATGACCCGATCCAAAATACGGTGTGCACTGCGGAGTGTCGAATGACACGAACCATAGATGCATCTATTATACTGACGAGGCGAACCTCCCTCTCCCATGAGAGTAGAGAAGTATACCTCGCTTGCGGAAGTACTTGCGACGCGAGAGGACATGGATTTCTCAGAGTTATTATATATTCCTCAATTCTTCCAAAAATAAGAAATATATATTTGAAATTTGCAACTTTTAAAATCCCGAGTCTCGGCTCAATTTAAGACAATTTAATATGCATAATAAATATAACAATACAATTAAACATGATGTGGATCTAAGACTACCCTGACATCTCATGCAATATAGCTATGCATGGACTCTCGTCACTTAGTGTGTACGTAGCTCCCCACATAAGTGATACTCAACAAGATGCACCTAAGGGGATGAGTTCCCTCTTACAAGGTAGGGCAATAGGATTACCTCGTTCTCAAGCTCACTTCCAGTCCACAAATCCTCTCTGAATTCCCAATTGGGTGCCAAACAACCCAAAACTAGCCAAAATATTATATAAATTAATCAATATACACTCACAAATTCATAATTTAACTATTAGAGTAATTACCCAACCCAAATTAGAGGATTCCTAAAACTTACTCCCTGACCCACGTGCCCGAATTCCGAAAATTTTAGAAGTTAAATGTTATCCATAACCGCACAAACTCAAATATATAATTTTCACCCATTTCCATAATCATTTTTGTGGTAAAATCCTATTTTTAACAAAACCTAGGTTTTTGAACTAAACCCATAATTTTCACAATTTTACATGTTAAAATATACCCACATCTATGTATTAAACTTACATTGGGTTGGAATTACTTACCTTCAATAGCTAGGTGGAAACCCCTCTTCAAGAAGCTCCAAATTCGAACCAGACAAGTGACAAATGAGAAATGGGTCTAAATCCCGTTTTTAAAATATTTTTACCCAGGGGTCCTTATACGTGATCGCAAAGTCAAAATAGGCCCAACCCAGAAAAATTCCTTCCGGGAACACGAGAAAGTCCACGCGAACGTGAAGGCTTAGCAGGCTTGCCCATCGCGAACGCGATGGCCTTAACATGAACGTGAAGGCTATTGCTTGACCCTTCCCCTGTTGGCCTCTCACTTCGCGAACATGAAGGCCTAAGCGGGAATGCGAAGGACATAGGCCCAGAGCAGTGCGGACGCAGTCTCCATCTCGCGAATGCCTAGGGAAAAGCTCTACCCAGCCCTATTCCTTCATCACGAGCGTGATTACCTCTCAGTCTCCATACGAAACTATTCATAGGTTCAGAATCCCAAACGGGCCTCGATAACACCAAAACCTACTTCAAACCAAATTTAAAGAGCTTGAAAACCTTTAATGCGCCAACTTTCAATATTACGCTCCGAAAAGCTCCTGAGTCATGCGAACCCAGATCTGAACATACGCCTAAGTCCAAAATCATCATACGAACCTATTGGCACCGTTAAATCCCGGTTCCGATGTCGTTTACTCAAAATGTAAACTCAAGTCAATCTTAACCATTTTAAGCCAATAATAAGGAACTAAGTGTTCCGATTTTAGCCCGAACCCTTCCTAACGCGAACTAACCATCCCCGCAGGTGATAAAACAATAAAAGCACATCCGGAGAGTCTTATTTAGGAGAACGAGGATCTAAAAAGAAAAATGACATGTCGGGCCGTTACAACTTAATAGTGTAATTACTACCCTAGTAATTACACACTTTGGTAATTATGAAGTAATGTAATTACGATGACCTTTTATTCGTCACAATATAATTATAATGTAATTTTCATTGTCATGTTTAGTTGAACGAATACAATTACGTATCTAAATTGCTTTTTTTTCAAGTTTAACATGTATATAAGTTTTATTGTGTGACAAATATATATATAACTAACTAATATCGATTTATTATGAGGTATTTAAAATAAATATTTTTCTATAAAAATATATTAAATAATTATAAATTGATAAAATCATAAAAACAATCGATATTTTCCAAATAAACTAAATTGTTACTTAAATTAATTAGTTACAATTTCAAAATAAATTTACTTTTTCTTACCAGCTCATGTGAATTTAAAAAAATAAAAAATAGCTTAGAAAGTGCTTTTGTTATCCATGGTAAATAAGAAGAAATACAAAGTAAGAAAATTTTAATATGTGACAAATACATGTATAAATAAGAAGTATTAGATTTTCTTTTGTAACTAGGTACTTAAACTTCATATTATTTGAAAAATAAAAAGCATTACATAATTATAAGTTGGTAACTAATATCGTAAAGAATAACTGGTATCCCAGCTCATATGAATATGATATATAATTTATAATTTTATGCACTTTTAAATAACAAAACGATACATATGAGTTTAAACGATTTTTTTAATAATTATTTATACTAATAAATAATAAATAAAGAGAGCAAAATTTAAAATTATATTTAACAACTAAAAAAATAAAATAAATAAAATAAAATACGAAAATTTGCAAGATTATATAGAAGCAGGTCACAACGTTGGAAGGTTGAAAATAAGAATATGAAAAACATAAAAAAAAAATAGTGTAAAAAAATAAATAAAAATACCAGAAAAATAAAAGTGTTACATTAGCATGTAAATACACAGTGTATTATCATCCATTCTCACATCTCCCTGGATAATTAGAGAGTGTAATCATACCATTCAATTATACCTATTTTTATGCTGATCGCAATTACTTGGCAAAACATGTATATCAGATTTTGTAATTACACCCAATTATACACCCATTCAATTCTTAGATGGCTTTTCAAACATGTTCTTAATAATCGAAGACGAATATTTCTAAGTGGGAAAAATATAAAGGACTAAATTTTTATTTTTCAATTTCAGCTAATTAATTTAAAGCTTATTAATTATTATTTAAGCGACTCGAGGTGTATGGGACCGCCACAAGCGTCAAAGAGTAAACCGACACGTAAGGTTAGTCTACACAAAGCACAAGAACCTAGGGACTATCATATAATTATCGAATATTCATGCATATTTCCAACTGACTTTTACTTTTGCTAAACCTGCGATGTCATAGGTAAGCGAGAAATTTGTTATTAATAAAACTAATAAAGTTAGCTCGTAGACATAGAGGATCTTTAGGATACTGTGATATTTTATGGATTAATATAAGCATCCGAAAAAAATTCAATATCAAAATCATATGTAATCTAGACTACTAGTATATATGGGGTTTTACGGGTTACTTCTTGAAGCGTGAACAATCACGTGAGCCTTGAGTCCCTTTAACGAAGCGACCGATCGTTTTGAGTTCTAGCACGTTGTTCGGCTGTTTGTGGCCTTGGGTAGCTTCACTTCAAGTATTATGACTTGTACGTGTGATCGTAACTAAATTTCGGAAAGTTCGAAGTTGATTTGGAAAGAAACTTCTCATTTCAGAAGCTTTAAGTTGGAAGAGTTGTCTAAGATTTGACTTTTGAGTAAACGACCTCGGAATCGAGATTTGAAAGTTCCAATAAGTTCTTATGTGGATTTCGGACTTGGGCATATATCTGCATCAGGTTTTATGTCACGACCCAAAATTCACTATAGGTCGTGATGGCGCCTAACGCCGCCGTCAGGCAAGCCATCGGTGATTTACCAATTCAATTGCTCATTTTTGGGATTTTGAAATCGTAATTTTCTTTAATTGAACAATATAAAAGTAATTCACAGAGTAAACGAAAATATTTACACGAACCACAACAATGAATAACCCGAAGAAAATCCCCAAAACCCGGTGTAACAAGTGCATGAGCAAATTTCTAAGAAAAATAATAATAATACAACATATGTCCGAATGTATTAAGACAGAATAAAATGAATAGTACAATGGAGACTCGGTAGATTACATAGACTGGAATGCAGCTCACGATCCATAGATGCATCTATATACTGCCGAGGCGTTCGGCCCATTCCACAAGAAAAGGAAGGAAGTTACCGAATTACGAGAAGTGCGTTTACAATACAGCACATGAGCTTAATATGAATATAATCTCTATCATTCCTCGAATAACTCGTCCAAAACTCAAAGTGTTAAGGCTTGGCCTAGTGTACATATATTTATTTCTAAATCGATTTCGGTTATAACTTTAATTAATTAAGACAACAAAATGAGTTCAAATAATTCATGTATTACATGATAAGATCCAAAGTTTACCCGGACATAAACATGCTTTAGCTACATACAGACTTTGGTCATCTCGTGTGCATGTAGCACCCACAACTAGTTACACATAAAAATAATTGTCACCTTGGGGGTGGTTTCCCCCTCACAAGGTTAGACATGATACTTACCTCGCTCTGAAGTTCTATAACCGGCTCCAACGCCTCTCTAACACCTCAAGTCAAAGCCAAATGATCCAAAACTAGTCAAACAACGAGCAAATCAATCAAAATATACTACAATGCTTACAATTTAACAATTTATAATGATTCCCAACTCCGCTCGAAAAGTCAATAAAGTCAACCCTCCGGCCCACGTGCCCGGATTTTGAAAATTATCAAACCTAATTATTACCCATAACTTATATAGTTTATATTCTGAAAATCATCCAATTTCGCCCATGAATTGACCCTCAAATCACCGGTTTTTCGTCTCATAACTTTAGGGCTCAAAACCCCATGTCACGACACAAACCTATGGGCCGCAACGAGCTCCCGGTACCTTACTTAACAGAGTACCAACATAACATATCTTTCTTATTGTACTTTCATTTGTAAATGGGCCAAACGGGCCGTCATGGGCTAACCAGAATAAACATAGAGGAATACTCAATATAGGACGACCCAACCTGATATAAGAAATTATACATGTGATATACTGGACTATAAGGCCAACATGATCATTTGTAAATTCAAAACATAGGCCGGCAAGACCATACAAGCATTCGTATATATGACATTTGTCTACAAGCCTCTAAGAGTACACACTTAACATAAAGGTCGGGATAGGGCCCCAGCATACTAGACATTACGCGTCTAAATCATACTGACCAAACAAGCAACTTCGGAGTAAATGGAGTGCACCAACATCTTCCGCTGAGCTGATAGCCTACTTGGAGGAGTCTCGACCTGTCTATCGGGACCTGTGGGCATGAAACGCAGCGTCCCCAGACAAAAGGGACGTCAGTACGAATAATGTGTTGATACCCAATTTTTTCCTATATTATTTTTAAAATGCATATATAGCTTCAAAACAATGCATGATCACCAATTAATATTTTTCATAATTTCCGCATTTTTATAAGGATTTTTATTAACTTATCCCAATTTTTTATTTATATAAATAATTACTAATTGCCGCACAAATGGTTTCATAATGATTTTACTGCTTAATTTTAATCATTTATATTTATACCAAGCTTTAATTATTTCATGAATAGCCAAATATATATTTTTTTGGGTTATAATTGCAATAACTTTGCAATAATAGCCCATGTATGTATTATTACCTTATTTCGCCAGAAAAAATAGCTTTTATATTTTTATAATATCGAGTAATTATTTTACAATCATTTTTTATGCATGAAAACCATTTTTTATATAATTTATTAATTATTTTTACAAATTATTTTAATTAATTGGGTATTTAACAAATAGCCCCTTTGAATTCATTTTAATTTCGGACCTAACCTGATTATACCAGCCCAATTACTTAAAATCCTAGCCCAATCCGCCCCAACCCAAACTAAATAACCCTTACCCGACCCAGAGCCTTCTCTAATCGTGGTCGTTGATCTCTGAGATCAACGGTCCACATTACCCCTTTCCTTTTTTAATCTAACCCAAACCCTAACACCCCCATTTCTCTTATTTTCGCTGTCCCTGAATCCCTACCTCCCATCTTCTCTCTCAAACACTTACCCTAACCCTAGCCGCAGTCACCGAAAAACCCCCGTTCCATGGGATTTCTCTGTAATTTCCGGCCCCTGCCGGCCTCTCACCTTTTGTGGTTGTTCGATTATGTTGGTTCAAAATCGTTTCATAGGCCTACCTATGGCCATCTCCGTTTGTGAGTATTATTTTCTCCGTGTTTATGGCTCGAATCTATGATTTTAAAGCAGGTTTCTTTCGTCTCTATCATTTTAAAAAAAAAACTAATCTTATACTACTCGAATCTGTTCAGATCCTTGCACATCTGCGATATTCTTAAGTTCTTGTACCATTTTTCTTTAAAACTTCTTGTGTTTCCTTACTATTGACCGATTTTTTTATCTTCTCTAAAATCTAGAGTTTCATCCTTTTAAAGGTTTTTGCAAAATACCAAGTTTCTAAGTGTTTAACCTTGATTCTCTGTACTTGCTCGACTGTTTCTCATGTCTATGCCCTAACCCTCGGTTTTTCTGCTTATTGCATTAATCTATTAAATATTTTCCCTTTATTTTTTATCTCTGTCAATCGATATATATTGACTGATTTTATTTAGGGTTCGAATTATATTATCCTGTTAAAATTAGTGCTTCTCTGTGATTTTACTTATTTTCCTTGTTTGTGACTTTAATTAGTACTACTTGCCCTAATTAGACTGTTAGTCTGATTTAGGGATTTAATTGACTCATATATAGTCAGTAATTGATTCACTTACCTTATTTGAATCCCAATATGAGTCGTTAAGGGATTCTCCGCAATTTAAGGGGTCCTTTTCGAATTCTTTTATGTGAATTGATTGAGTTAATTCCTCAATTAACTGATTGATTACCTTGTTTTATGAACTATGATTTATTCTTTACCTTAATTGTTTTAATTTGCTAAGTGATATATAAATCCCATTCAGATTTTTCTTTGAGACACGAACACATTCAGAAAGAAACATACACACACAAAAACTCTTGCTCTTATTCAAACCTTTATGTTACTTGTGTTTGCTACACTGTCTAGCCGGCTAAAAGCCAATGATAGACTATTGGGTTCTGCATCCTTTTACCTTCCTGTTTGCTATTTTAACTGGTATGTCTCTCCTCCTATTGTCATTCATTATGCTATGAAGTTTAAACCTATGTGCTTTCCTGTCCATTTCTATACTTCTGTGTAGTTAAGTCCATGTCTTTCCTGTGTACTGATTTCAATTAACATGACTACTTCCATTTTTCCTGTTGATTTTAATTAGCAATAACTACTTATGTGTAATTAAACTTCTGTCTTTCCCGTTTGTTGATCTTAATTAGTATAACTACTTTTGTGTAGTTAAATTCATGTCTTTCCTATTTATTGATCCTAACCAGCATGTCTATCTTTGTCATTAAGTCCTATTCAGTATGTTATGTAATTTGTGTGTCAACCTGCTTTTGCCTGCTTTATGTCTCTGTTAATTAGCTTGCCTCAACTCTCATGAAATTGTCTTGTCCAGCATGTCAATATGGTTCATACATTCTAGTATGTTCTTATTTGATCCAGGATACTTATCCACTTGTTTCTCAACTAGCATGTCTTCATATTTGTCATGTTTTATGTATTCCTGACTTCTATGCTCCAAACACCTGCTACCTTTCTCTGTGTAGTTGTCTGGTCTTTATTCTGACCCCAACATGCTATATTCTCACCTAGTGATAAACTAAGTTAATCCTAGGCAATGTGAAATCTTGTTTAAAGTAACTGTGATCCTGTTCTGTCTATTTGTTTGACTGCTGGAATCTTTGTTTTAACTCAAAGTGCTGAAATGACTCTGTTTGTTCCTATTTATTTCTAAAAAAACAAAGTTGTTTTCTTAAAACTATCTCCTATTTTTATGTACTATTTTCAACTCCTATTTATGGACTTTAAGGGTCCTGCCCCTCCAGTGTGAGCACTGGTTAGGTGTCCATGAGACTCCTCCGAACTCTGACACACTGGAGCTGGCTTTTTCCACACTTGTTCACAAAACTGTTTCTTTAAAAGGGTTTCTGGTGTAAGCATTGCCCGGGGTCCCTGAGGCCCTTGGGAACTTTGATGCACCAGAAGACCATTTGGTATACTAGGAGATACTAGCACACTTCAGATTTGGTTGAAGGCCTGGATTTCCAGGTTTACTGTTGTGCCTATCCAGGCTCCCTATAGTATAGTAATTTCATTTTGTAATTCATTTATATCTGGTTTGTAATAATAATTCTTGTAAAGACATATATTGGGGTTATTAGTAAAACTGGGAGGGACTTTTATATATAACTTTATTGGGATCAGGTAGAAATCATGCCCATAGAATTGTTATGATTATCTATATGCAAGAAACCATGTCTATAGGGCTTGTCTCATTCTTTGAAATCCTGTATTTCACATTTGCATTAGAAATCCTGCTTCTAGGTCATTTACCAATTTTGCATTAATAATCATGTTCTCAAACCATCATGTGTGCATTAAAAATCACGTCCCTAGGAATTCACTTGTTGAATTTGCTTGAAAAATTGGCTAATAACTTTATTCGCCAAGATATCATGCCTATAGGAAGAACATATAAAAATCAGTTTTATTACTTAGCCGTCATGCCTATAAGGCATAAGTATAAAGACAATTTGACACTTAGATATCATGTTTATAGAGATAAATATGTAAAATCAATTTTTTTGTGTTTATATATCCTGAAGTAATGCTTGTAATAATTTTCAGTGCATAGACAACATGCCTATAGGGTCTAAACAGATAAAAAATCTGCCTGTTATAAATCAGTCGCTAGTTTATTATTATGGTCTGATTCACGCTTAGATACTATGTCTATAGGATCCTGCCCAGTTATCACCTGGGCAGACCTGTAGGTTGATTAAAGTACTGAAGTTTAAAACTGTGTTTGTTTGACTACCTATAAACTGCCCAGATCCAGTAGGTAATAAAATCAATAGGCAAACTGATTAAGTATTCACTGGCTCGTCTTAAAAAATGCTGCATGTGAGCATGCGATTTTTACTCGCCATATCGTCCTATAAAAATCTCAATAAATCAATTGATTTTATGAATTTTTGTTGATTTTCCAGTGATTAATTGTGAAAGATTTGTATTTTTTGCATATCCATAATTCATTTTTTAAAATTGTTAAAAATTGCATCACTATTATCAAAGAATTATAAAGTTATAATTTACTAAATAATAGACGAATGATGGTTATTTAATGTAATGTTGTTTTAATAACTAATTACTAAAAATTAATTATTTTTATTCAATAAATCATAGATTAATTAGGAATATAAAATTGGTCGTTTTATTCTTGATTAATTTTTAAATAGATGAAAAATAAGGTTTAAATTAATTACTACATTGTTTGGATTAAATTAGATTTTAACTTAATTAGATTAATTAGTTTAATTAGTTAAGAGAGCCAAAATCAGACCTGGGCCAAGAAATACCCAGGCCCAATCCCTATCTCTATACACTCAAACAACCCATCCCAAATCCCATAGCCCACCCGGCCTGCCTGCCCCTACACTACCCAAACGACCCCGTTTCACCCCAGAAGTGATCCCAGCCGTTGATCAAAGCAAATCAAACGGCTGGGAACTCACAACCATCCGCTATAAAACTGTCCAAACACTCACCACATCCCCTCATTCCATCCAAAAGCCTAACCCCCCCAAACCCTAGCCGCCCCATCCCTCTATCTCTGTCTCCTCTGTCTCAAGAAATCCTAGCCGCCCTAGGTTTCCACCGCCTTCCGCCACCGGAAATCGTCTACTGGTGGCGGACCTCCACCAAATAGCCCCAAACCTTCACCCTATAATCCTCACCCTTCCCTCGATCACCTCCCCTCATTGATTCCACCAAAATCCCACCCAAAATCATCCGATTTCAGATCTAAGAATCTGAAAAACCTAAAATGCTACAACAGTCGACATCGAATGATCCAACGACTCGGACCTTCATGAGTCAATTGCTTTTGACTAGAGCGATTGATTCATAAGGGTTTGACCCGTTTTCAAACCCCGCCGAAATCCGGCCAAGGTTCGACAACCTCCTATTTTCCGGCCAAACATTTTTCTACGGGTTTTCTTCTTCTTTCTTTACTTTTTCTATGAAATATCAAAAACAAAAACAATGTTAAATCCTGTTCTCTTTAATTTCTGTTAGGTTGTTTTCATTATTTCGAGTATTTGTGGTTTCTCCTTGTTCTTTATTTGGATTATATGTTATTTCTGTATTTAAACCTAAATTATTTCTATTGATTTACAGTTGGTTGCATTAATTTATTTTGTCCATAAACTCTTCTTCTCTTTGCTGTTTTGGTACGCCATTGACACCTCAAACCATGCTAGGTATTGTAGTTCTGTTTTGTCTCATTTTTCTTAATGATCTGCCTCTAATGGTTTTCTAAAAGAAAAACTAGGTTAATCATGTTTCTATTAACTTCTTATTTATATTAGCTTATTATGTTATTCAATTGTTATATCAAGGACAAAGGAACTGAACTTGTTATAACTGTTCTTAGTCGATTCAGTTTGTTCTATTGATGTCGTCTTGAATTAATAAGCATGTCTTTTAGATATCAGAATGATCGGCCAAGTTTGAATTTTTCTTTACTGATAAAACAAGATCCTGTCCCTTTTTATGTGATTAGGTTAGGGTCATATTATGGTGTGAATTGTCTCTATGATTCCATGGTTATTTTGCTTAGACTATATGTTGTGTTCTCTGCTTGCTCTTGATTCATAATTAGTGAGTAGATAGCCGTTTGAATGCACTGTTTCTCAATCATAATTGTCTTTGATTAGTTAATTGATTAAGAAACTAGTTAATCCTATGCCTCAGGTTTAACCTAATTAACATCGATTTGTAAAAAGGATACATGTTAATAATACCAACCTGAGCTATTGACACCCTGAATAACCAGCCAAGTCCTAGGTACTAATAAAGATAATTAACTAGGTTTGATCAATTAACGCAAGGCAACTAACCTAAGTAAAAGAATCAAGTTGATTAGTCTTAATTACACTAAGATCTAGTTAATAATATTCATCAGTCCTAATTTAACTAAGAAACCTGATTGAAGATAATTAACTAGAGTTAATAATAACCCAAGTAAGTTACCCTGGTTACTTAATTGTAAATTCAGGGAATCTAAGGGGTACATTAGGTAACTCAGTTTAGGAAATCAGGCTCTTAAGGTTAAAAGGGTATTTTTCTAAAGAGGAAAGTTCTAGAATAGGGGCAGCTGTCCCAAAGATAGGGTTGACAGCTGCCCTATGTACTATTGAGTGTTGTTTTTCAGCTTTGGATAGGGAATATTCAAAAGAATATCCCATTCCCAAATATCCTATAAATAGACCCTTTTTTAAGAGATGGGGGGATTACATTTTTTACACTTTTGAGCTGCTGGAATACAGAATCCTTCCTATTCATAAATACTGTTCCCATTTAAAAGGTTTTGAAAAAGAAAAGTACTATTAGAAAAATCTGATTTCCTTTTGGAAAACAAGTTCATAAGTAGATGGTCTAGTTCAGTTGCTATCTTCTCTTTTCTTAATTTTGGGTTTCTGGAAGTTTTCCTTCAAACATTCATACTCAAGATTTCTGGGTGTATTCTTGCTGGACTGTTTGGTTTTCTTTGGGGTTTCTGTTTGCTGTTGCTAATCTCTATTCTTTCTTGTTGTTCATTTTCATACTTGACCTTTATTTGGTGAAGTCTCTTTGTTGTTTCTCTCTTAAATGGTATGTATTAACTCATCTTTTCTTAATGAAATTTCTTGAACTGGAATCTTCTTCTTCTTCTCCCTGCTTAAACTAGTTGTCATTGATGAATGAGGTTATCTCTTCTACTTTATGTAAATGTGACTGTATAGATGTTTATTAGCACATTAATGAACCTGTGAATGTGATAAATACTGTTTTGTTGTTGGTATTTCTTTGCTGAAATATTCTGTATATTTCAGGCCAAGTGTATATAAATATGGTACATACTCATAGTTCTATATTAAAAAATAAGGCTGCACTAAGGTGTAGAATCTGACCTTCTCTATGGTCAGGTTGTCTCTATAAGTGTGTAGAAAATATGCTTTCAATTGAGTCTCTTTGGTCAATAAAGAGATTCAACAAGCAAATCTCTAGATAGGTTAGTATTAGCACTAGGGGTATCAAATTCACCCTATGATAGTGCACAAAAGTAGTATAAATGGCTGAAATTCACCCTTTAAAGGGTATACAACATGTAGTTAAGAAGGGCTGTAGAGTAAAGAATCTGAACCCTTGTATGGTCTGATTCATTCTCTAAAAAGTCCAAGAATAGTCAAAGTGTCCAAGTGAATACTGGTTGAAGTAATGGTATGGTTGTTAAAAATGTCAAACAATGTTGCATCTTTGGGTTTGAATTAGACTCCCTCTTATAGTCAGATTCAATTTAAGAAAAAAAAATGCATAAAACATGTTGCCTTTCTTTCTGGTGAACATGTGATTACTTGTCAAAACCTGGTGGTTCATCTATGTGTGAATATAACAGTAAAGTTAGCTCTTAAACGCTTCTATGATTAATTCTATATCCATGAAGTTATAATAGAGTCATTAGCTAGCATTAAAGGATAGTGAATCTGACCCTTTAAATGGTCAGATTCACCCCCATAAGATGCTTATATATGTTGGTTTGGACGACTTAGATCTTATGTCACTATGGGAGCAGCATGTAAAGAGTCGAATCTGATCTCTGTAATGATAAATTCATTCTTTTACAGTGCATATGAGTTCTGTATGGTCCAGTTGGGACTAAAAGCTGAAGAGCACAGATCTTAAAAGCATGAATTGTTGGCTTTCATAGGAGCAACAACTAACCTTGTTCCTTTTATTTTCTTCTTATTATTAGAATTGTATATTTAATTAAGAACAATGTAATAGCATAATTACAGCCTTTTATATATACTTTTAGTTGTAATAAGGACTGGACTTTACACTTAATTTCAGTTTTATTCATTTTTTTTCCTAAAATTCAAATTTACATTCTATCTATTCTGAAAATGACATTGCGCAAAGAACATATGTGAAATCTGTAAAAAACACTTCGCTGGATCTCGAAAAATGGTCGTCTCAAAGTTCAGTTAGAGTTTCGACATAAATAAAGTCAGTAGATTATCTTCCATTTATTTTGTGTTTTATAAATTTGCAAAAAATCAATGTATACATGTGTGAATTTTAAGCCTTTAGAAACATGAGATCAGGTTGTTTTAAAATTGATAAGAATCACTATCTCAAAATTAATAAGATTGCCTGTGGTTCGATCTTTTGCTAGAAATCATATGAGTTCTGAAACTAGCATGATTTTGCCTTGCCAACCCATTTCAAAATTAATGAGTATTTTGGATTTATGTTTAGGTTGCCTAAAAAATAGAAAATCCGTTGTGTTATGCTCATAAGTGTATATATGAATGAATATGTATTTTGATTACCATATTTTCTGTTTATTCATCAGACTGAAAAGTAAAGATTATCAAGACTTAGTTGGATTTCCTAAACTAGTGACCTCCTTATAAATTAGCAAAAATTAGGATTAGCAAAAAGAGTCAAATGATAACTTGGGCTAAATATGGCCATAGCCCAAGATTTGTGTCCTTTAGAATTTAAGCTTAAACAATCTTCCACATATCCTTTAGGTTGAAAAATACATCTTTAGGTTGAAATTTTGGAAAAGAATCAACTATTATCTCAAATTATCATAAACTACACTCGGGAGTAGCAACTCATGCCCCCGACCCTCACTCCAAACAACTAATAAAACGCATATAGTAACCACGCGTGCATTTCATCTGACGTGATTACCATGTGTTCAAGAACAACAAGTGTACGTCATCGTAACTTGTCCAAGATAAATCCATAAAACGTCCTAATTGATTTTAAAACTAAAATGTTCCTTCAAATAGAAAACATAAAGAATAATCAAATATCGCCTCAAATAGGCACTATAAAACCGTCACGACCATAGTCCTGACTACGTAATCTACACTCGGGTGCGACAACTCATGTCCCCGTCTTCAACTTCAAATTATATTAAAATCGCGTGTTGCAGTTACAGGTGCATTTCATGTGGCGTAATTGCAATATGTCCAAAAACAAACAAGTGCACGCCAGCGTGACTTGTTTTAAGATAAATCCATAATTTTTAAAAGCAGCTAAAAATTGAAAAAGGTTAAAAAGAACAATGGGATTAAAATATGTAGATTATTAGATAATTAGGATAAATATTAATAGCTAAGCGACCGTGCTAGAACCACGGAATCCGGGAATGCCTAACACCTTCTCCCGGGTTAATAGAATTCCTTACTCGGATTTCTGATCGCAGACAATTTAAAACAGAGTCAAAATTTCCTCGGTTTGGGATTTTAAAACAAAACGGTGTCCCGGAGCATCGTCAAAAATCCGGGTGGCGACTCCGAAATAATAAATAAATCCCAAAATCGAATAATGTCACTTTAATTGGAAAACTCCCTTATTACCCCTTCATTAATTCGGGGGTAGTTGAAAAAGAAGGTGTGACACTGCATATTCTGCTTTGTGCTCATCTAGATATCCTGCTATAGGATTTTAAATCGTTTAAAAACTGTTGTTTGAGGCGTGCAATTGTTTGTTTACTTGTGGAGATAAATCTGAGCCCATTAATTGTTCCTTATGTGATAGTCCAATTTGCTTTTGTTTGAAGCCTAGTTTTCTCCTTTTAAGCACCATAGGTGAGTCTAGAACCACCTTAAATAGAGGCACTAAGCTCCCCAAGGACCATAAGTAAAGGACGGGTAATGCACGCATAGGGTACGTACCGACACTATTAGAACGCATAGATAATAATTAAGGGGAGGGTACTTGGGTAGCAAAGGAGATGATGATCTGTGCTCTAGTTCTGCGCGTAACACCTCTATTTGGAAAGTAGTGTCCATTTGCATTATATTTCGTCCTGATGACTGAATGTGAGCTTGTACATTTGAGGCTGGATACGAACGTGGTGTGTGCACATTGGCCTAAGAACACCCTTTTTGATCAGGAACGATGATCTTTGTGGTCTGCATAACTGGGTTGTGATATGCAAAGTCATCACATTTTTCATGATAGGTAGTTTTCTCAAGGCCCATGTGTGGTTGAATTCGCAACCACAAAAATGTTTTACAAACCGCAAAATTATCACAGACAAAGGTAGATAAAATGCTATATCTTAAGATCAAAATGCGACCTATATGCAGTCGCATAAGTTGTTCTACGACCACTTATGCGGACTACATAACTTGTTTTGCTTCTGAAGGTTGTACTACGTGAAAGGCTTTGCAGCTCGCAGAGTTGTTATGTGATTGCATATTTGGACGCAAAAACATCTTTGTTTTTTCTGTTTATTCTCAGTATGTTTCCCATGCCATATCACATACTCACTTATTAATTAATTGATAGGAATGGCACCAAAGAAATCACTCGCATCGCGACAACCTCCCGTTCGAGGAAAGAAACGGGTTGCTGCTCTGAGCCCACAATCACATAACTCCAAGCGCAAACAGCCTGACACAGCCAACAATATATCTGAGCATTCCTCCCAGTCTAAAGAGAATGAGACACAGGCTGATCTTGTGCCAATAGTTGACCTCCATGCTGAAGCATGCCAAAAAAGTGGTGAACATCTCATGTTTGGAGTGTCCAGTTCTTGGACTCTATACAGAGAAGTCCTGGAAAAATGAAAGATCCTTGAAGAGAAGCAACTAGGCTTGAATGGGTTATAAGAAAACTACATTCATGTTCTCGAAAACATCAAAAAGAGGAAAGGGGAGTTCTTCATTCAGGTTCCGGGGGAGTAGAACGAGACACTCATTATGGAGTTCTATGTTGCATATGCTTCCTCCAGGGATGCTAAACAGAAGCAAAAACGTAGATTCTTGCCATCTGTCCTAGTTGGAGGGGATACTCTGTGATGCCGCATCGATCAATCACTACTACAAAATTAACCTATGGGAACAAATATTATTGCAACGGTTCATAAACCGTCACCATAGATAGCCTAATACAACGATTTTACCCGTTACAATAAGGCATAGGGGCTGACAGCACACTTTGGCTACAAAACCGTTGCACTTGTGTGAGAACCGTTCCCATAGATGTTTTCTATTGCAACGTTTAATATAACCGTTCCCAACGTTTAAGAATTCCCTCTAATTATTTCCCTCCTAAATTTTCCTGAAACCCGCCAAAACCCCCTTTTAAATATTTTTTTTTACATTATATCTGTTTTACTTTTATTTTTAAAATGTAATATACTTATAATAATAGTGTATCCAAAAATCCAAACCTTAGTTTTTCACGTCCACGTTCTCTAGCTCCAACTCTTCGCCGCCGGTGATAGTACCTGTTCTCACGCCGCCGGTGACAGTGGCATTCTCACATCGTCGGTGACAGTGCCAGTGACGGTCGACCCTCCGCCAACCTCCATTAAACCCACCAGAATCTCAACAAAAACACCCCCAGTAAAATTTCTAATCCCTCCATCTCCAAATCTGCACCTACTGCAAAAACTTTCTTAGAAATTGTTGATCTCTGCTTTAAAGGCACATTACCTATCATCTCTTTCATGCCTGTATTTTAGCTTAGACAATATTAGTGTTGATATACATACATATTTTTTATTTTTTGGTTGCCATGGACCTATGTCTTCATACCCAAATACGACAAGCAAAAACTTAATTTTCCTTTGATTTAATTTTTCTAATTTACTAGTTACAAGGATTCCTAGTGTATGCACGATTGATACATACATATGGGACCAAATACATAGAGTAAAGATTGGTTCTTTTCAACAAATGGGTCTTTTGATCGATGGCTATTGTGCTTTTTTCATGAGTTCTTGCTTTCTGATCTCGAAAGTTATTTTGGCTTTTAGCTTGTGTTCTTATTTGACAAACTTATGTTGAATTGTCATAATTTGTTGGTATTCTAGAAAAAAGGACAAGATAAGGATGTAATGCAAGAGATGTACAAAACCCATGAAGCAATTCAGAATCTGAACAAAAAATAAAAGGAAAAGACCAAGAATCCATAGCCCTCTTTCACGTTAGCACACCTCTCCTACTTCGCCTCCACCCCCTTTCATATCTCTCTCTGTATAATTCACAAAAAAAAAGTTCTTATATATTGATCCTTTACCTTAAAAGGCTTAAATCTTGCCCTTTTTCTTATTGTTGTTGAATCTGTGTTTATTAGAAAGTAGAAAGAATGAAGAATAGACATATTGTTAAAGTATTTGTAAAATGGACTCCCATTTTCTCTATTGCCTTCTTCTTCATTGGAATGCTATTTTCTAACAGGTAATAATGTAGCTTTGAGTTATGAAAAGTTATGATTTTTATTTGATTGATCTATTTTTGTTTTGCTGAAGATTATAGTCACCAACTGAATCCAGCAGTCAGATCATAGATCAGCATAGAAGGGACCAAGAACTTCAACTTGTTTTTGAGGACTGTAATTCAACCAAAAAGGTTTCTCTTCATCTAAATCTAACCCCTTTTCTTCTTTTACTATGATCAACTTAATTTTGGATTTTACCTGCTTTTCTTGTTTTTGGAGTTCAGCAATCTATCTGTTGTTTTGTTCAATCTAATTCTGGATTTTAGCTTCTATCTATCTGTTTTTGCTAAATGTGCAGATTGCGACCTTTTCAATTTCTAAACTTTTTTCAGTTGTTGCTCTCTGAGTGTTGAATCTAATCGTAGATTTTAGCTATCTTTCTGTTTGTAATTTCTTTCTTTCTTGATATCTGAGTACTGAAGCTGATTGTTGAGTTTTGTTTCTGTTGAGTTCAATCAATCTGCCTTGTTTTTTTCCACTGAGTTCTTGATGCTAAAGTGGAATTAGCTTCTTTGAAGTTCAATCTATGTTTTCATGACTTTATGGCTATTGAACGCTTTGTTAGGATAAATGTGTCTTGTTGTGCTTTTTTCATGAGTTGTCGAAGCTTATTTTGGCTTTTAGCTTGTATTCTTACTTGACAAAGTTATGCTGAATTGTCATAATTTGTTGGTATGCTAGAAACCAGTTTGATACTATAGGATTAAACAGGTGGAGATACAATTCCTAGTTGTATTTGTTCTTTTCAGTAACTTTTTCTTTGTGTTTTCGACCCTATAATTTATACGATTGATTAAGGTTTGGCTTCAATATGAATTATTTCTTGAATATTTGTGCAGTTTTTGTGAAGTAACCTGCTTTGTGGGACTTTTATGGCTTTGCATTAGGCATAGAAATGCATCCAGTTTTGAACAAATTTTTCCAAAGTCAATTCTTTGTGTGGTACATTAGCATACCATGCAAGATCCATACTAATTTGCCATATAAATAGATTCTTGTAACCATATGGGGCAGGACATAAACCATTGTTTTTGTATTGCCATAAACCAGTGAAGTAAAAAGCAGAACAGAGAAAAGTGATGGCAACTAAAGAGTAAAGATTGGGTCTTTTCAACAGAAAAAGAGAATGGTAGGTAGCTGTTGTGTGTTTGGAGGTTGGAGTATAGTAAGGGGTTGGGCTACACAAATTACGGACATGAATAATAATAGAATTCCTATGTTGCTTCTACTCTCTTCTTCTTCATCTCTTCTTCTTCTCTGCACTCGTTTACAGTTGATTTCTCGAATCACTCCTGAATCAACTCTGCGATCCTCGAGTTAACTAAACTCCTGCAATCGCGTAACAGCATCCTCCTGATGGGATGACCAGGGTGATACTAAATCTTCTATAAGGGCCTAGAAGCGGTTAATCTATGTAATAACCGCTTATGATCATGCAGGCAGAGTGTCCTTTACACTGTTCTCACTGAGCTTCTATCTGCTTTAAGCAGAGTATTAAATGCTTATTCTCTCAATCTGCAGTGGTCTCTCTTATTATTTTATTTTTTTGACAATGTAACATGGTGGTCTTTTTTATTATTTGTGGTGTTCATGTTAGTTTGTAAGTTATTATTTATTTTTTGTCCATCCTAAGCTATTTAGTGTTTTGAAATCTTCTACTTGGTGCTAATTGCTTTGAATTTCTACAGAATGTTGCCTTTCGGTGTTCTGATTTCTTAATATGTTCTTATTGGTTGTTCTTCTTATTTACTATAGGTACCTTTGTGGAAGAAATTAAAGAGGAAGTCATTTCATGTAACGACCCGGTCGGTCGTTACGTAGAACTTGCATTAAAATTACTCTTATTGACTTGTCATAGGTTGGTTATACTGTTCTTGATGTGTTAGAGTTGGTAGGCTCGGAATCGGATTGATTGTGGTGAGAATTTAGCCATTTAGTCTTAAAAATAGCCTTAAAAAGAGAAAAGTCAACTAAGGGTTGACTTATTGGTAAACGACCTCGGAATGCGGATTTTATGGCTCAGATAGCTTCGTTAGGTGATTTTGGACTTAAGAGTGTGTTCGGAATGTTTTTATGATGTCCGGTGTAGAATTAGGCTTGAATTGGCGAAAGTTAGTTTTTGGCGATTTCCGGTCGGTAGTGGAAAATAGCCTATCGGGGTCGGAATGGAATTCCGGAAGTTGGAACAGGTTTGTAATGTCATTTTGGATATGTGTGCAAAATTTCAGGTCAATCGGATGCGTTTTTGATAGTTTCAGCATCATTGGTGGAATTTAGAAATTTCAAAGTTCATAGGCTTGAATTCGATGTGATTTGGTGTTTTTGCGTTGTTTTTGGTGATTCGAAGGCTCGACTAAGTTTGTGTGATGTTATGGGATGTGTTTGTATGTTTTGGTTGAGGTCTCGAGGGTCTCGGGTGAGTTTCGGGTGGTTTCGGGCCATTTGTAGTTGCTGGTTTTTGGCTTCAGTGGTGTACAGTGCGATAGCATTGATTTGGATGCGTTAGCACAGAGAAAATTTGGAAAAATCTTGTTGTGTTGTGTGATTGCACAAGTCATCCCGCGATCGTATAGAGTGAAATTTCTGCTGCACTGTCCCGACTTTGGAAGTTTATAACTCATAATCGATAAGGAATTTTAAGATCATCCAAAAATGAAAGTTGTAGCTCTTGATGTCTAATTTTCAGAAAAAAAGACAATTGTAATTTGGAGTTTTTTATAAAACTTTATGACCATTATACTAGAGGTTATCCAGCAGAGTTGGAGAAGGCTGTTGGAAAATTTTTTCTATGCGATCGCATAGAGGAGGCCGCGATCGCATAGGGTTAAATAATGGCTGGTAAATTTTTTTCACCGCGAACGCACAGGTGGATCCGCGATCGCACAGTGTCCGGACCTGGGCAATACATAGTTAAACCCTTCCGCGACCATCACTATTTTAACACCATTTTTGAACGGGAAGAAGCTTTTGAGGCGATTTTAAAGAGGGAAAATCAGTGTTCTTCATAGTGGTAAGTATTTTGGACCTTAAGACTTGATTATAGGTGATTAAGTAACATAATCTCAGTGTTTAATTCATGAAAATCAGTAGAAAAGGTGGGGTTAGGGCTTGAGATTATGAGACCTTTAGGGGTCGATTTGAGGGGTCAAATGAACTCTGATTTTAGAGTTCTTTATATGTACGAACTCGTGAGATGATGAAGAACATTTTGGTATAAAATTTCTCGAGGGTCGAGTTTTGGCTAATTTCGGGTTTTGAGCTAAATTTGGTACTTTTCAATTGGAATTCATTCCTTAAGCATAATTTGATGATAAAAATCTGAACTTGGTAGATTTGGAGCACTCAGAGACCGAATTTTGAGGCAAAGGCACTGCAGAATAGTATTTTAGCCAGTTTTGAGGTAAGTAACGTTTCCAAACTTGGTTCTGAGGGTTCGAAACCCCGATCTAAATGGTTTATTACTATTGTTGAGGTGACGCACATGCCAAGTGACGGGCGTGCGGGCGTGCACCGAGTATTTATGGCCTGGCTTATCCCATGGCACCGCTTAGTGATTATTCCCTGATGATATTTGTGCTTCTGTTAATGTGGTAATTGTGAACCTATTAGAAATCATGTTAAGTATAAATGCTAGGCTTCACGCCGAAAATGGTGAGACCCGAGTGTTCGTATATTATTGTCTCATTTTGTGATTATTTGATTCCATATACTCAGTCCTGTTATAGCATACAACTTCATATCTTAGTCTCAGTATTGTTAATTATATGCATACTTATCATTGTGTCGGGCTGATAGAGGCATCTGTGAGGCCGAGAGCCTGTTATTGAGACAGTTATGAGATTGGACTGCACACCGCAGCGATATTAAATCATGCCTTCGTTGGCGGGATATGGCGCTTGGGCCACTAGGGCCCCTCCGGAGTCTTTACACCCCCAATGAGCACATTGATGATGAGGGATGGATATTCCCTGGGCATGGATCTTGTCCGAAGCTGATTTTATGTGAGGGATAGATCTTCCCTGGGCATGGATCTTGTCTGAAGCTGATGTTATGTGAGGGATGGATCTTCCCTGCATATGGATATTATCCGAGTGTTGTATTCTGGAGTTGGATCTTCTCCGTGGGGGCTGGACTGGCCTTTTTCCTCAGTACGAAGTGACTACGGTCACCGGTGTTTATGCATATTCCGGGATGGAACTTCCCTGGGCCTGAGAGACATATATAGTACTGAGTGGACTCATGTGGGAGAGTTGTGAGCACTATGTGCATTTTCACACTGTGACATGTTGGCATGTAGAACATATAGAGGTATATCTAGTATATTCTGTTGTTATTTTCTAATAAAATGTGAACATACCTAAATTTTGTACGCTGATGATTTCATTATTGAGGTTTAGTCCGTCACTACCTCTCAGCCCATAGTTTGGGTTCGTTACGTCTGAGTTGGTGTACTCACGTTGCCCCCTGCACCTTGTGTGCAGACCCAGGTACACCGGGACCCGGTAGTGGATATTGAGCATCTGTCAGAGTTTTCATTAGAGTTGTGGAGGTAGCAGCTGGCGATCACGACCTTTCCTTCTCTTTCTTATTCTACCTGTTGTTCTTTATTTTGAGACAATGTTGTCCATTTCTCCTTTTCTTTGCTTTATGTTATAGTAGCTCATGACTGAGTGACACCGGATCCGGGGTTGGAAATTATAATTTTTGTTTCAAATATTATTTTTATTAAACTTCAGACTCTTAGTATTATCAATAATTTTGTTAAAATTGTATTTTTACTGGAAATTGAATTTAGCTTAGAAACAAAGGGGCGGCTTGCCTGGTTCTGCGACAGGCGCCATCACGATCCCGAAATCGGGACGTGACAAGATGGTATCAGAGCGCTAGGTTAAATAGGTCTCACCAGTCATGAGCAGGTTTAGTAGAGTCTTGCGGATCGGTACGGAGACGTCTGTACTTATTTTTGAGAGGCTGCAGAACCTTTAGGAAAAATCTCACATTCTCGAACTCTTGTCGTGTGAATCCATTGACTCAACCTGAAGCGTAATTCTTTGAACTCCTTTCATGTATTCAAACGCGCACCTGAGCGCTCGGTATCAGTTGTGCATTGATGGCTTGTGACTTCCATGAATGGGATTTGATTTTAGCATGTTTGGGGCCAGTCTGGAGGACTTGAGGCCGGATTTTTTTCTGTGGCTTGAGTGCCGAGATTTTTTTATGTGAACACATGTAATTAGGGACTTATATGTCCGTTGGTGTCCTTATTGACGAGATCTGGTGACTAGATAACTATGTGGTTAGTGTGATTTGAGGGTGAGATGTGTTTATATTGCTTGATTGTGACAAAAAGGGATTGGTTGGATATGTAGCAAACCATTGAGTGTTTGATTTTTGTCTGGAGTTGGCATATGGCCTCGGGTCGTGGGTGTACGGGAAGACCTCTTATGTTGTTTTGTAGCAAGTTCTCTTTTACCAATAATTGATATATGTTGCAATTTGAGTTTAAATCATTTATGGGAGTTGGCACGGCTATTGCAATGGTGAATGCAAGGTTGGAGATGATTTGGGATGTTTAATGGTTTGAGTTATGTATGAGCTTATGAAGGATTTAGTTGAATCAGACTGCGGTATTGTGGCGGTGATAGCGTATGGGCATTGTGAGTTACTGTTTGTTTTGATCTATGGCTTTGAGCCAAGTGGGGAGTCTGCTAATGATTAGTTGGTTGCCCGATGATGTGCTGTATTGGTTTCAGTTTGGGGTATACTGGTGGATCAGTTATGACCTGCAGAGGTGGAGTTGAGAATGACTCGAGTAATGGAAAAGAAATTTGGATACAGGTTGTATTATACTCTATGGGGATATGAGTCTCATTGCATGATTGAGTTGTTATTTGTAAAGGAAGTAGTGTGCGTAAAGTAGGCGTTTTCTTGGTTGCCCAGGGGGTGTGGTTTATTCCTTTGGGTGTTTGTGTGGTAAGGGATACAGTTAGTTCTTTGGGTGCTTATGAGGTAATGAGTTTTCTACATGTGTTTCCTAGTAATGCTCATGGGTATTGGTGACCTGCCTTGCGTGGTTGAGTTAGAAGGATTCAGTTCTAACGGTTGGGTGTTGTAAAAGTGGGATTCGAATAGTTCCTGATGGTTTCTACCATGGTTAGAGATGTGTATTTTCTACTGGCGTGAGAAGCATGAGAGGTATAGTGATTTTGTTTCTAGATAGGATCATATGTAAGTTCTTGGCTTGTTGGGTACGTAGTTGCTTGTGGCTCGAAAGGGGTTATGATGTTTCCATATTTATCATTGGATGGCATGGTGTATGCAGTACATTGTGTAGAGCCGAGATCTGCATGTGTGAATTCACGGGTCAGTTCTGGAAGGAAGGTCAAAATTCTTAGGCGGCATTAGCAGTTTCAAATGACTAAGTAAATGATATCTACTGGTGGCTTGAAGTATTTCATGTGGACTAGCGTTTCGTTGGGATCACTCAATGTAGTGGAGTTATGTAGGGGTATGACCTTTTGTATTGGATTCGTGTGTTTTGATTTTTACGATGTGTGCCAGGCTTTTAGCATGATGTTGTGAGGGTAATTGTTAATGGCAGGATAGTCCTCTCGTGTGAGTCTTTTATATAATTGGATTACACTGGGATGTTGTTGTTGAGTGCGCGAGTTGCACATGTTATGGCTTCAAATTTTATTGATGTGTCATGTCAGATGACGTTATTGGACCTAGAATGAATATTGTCAGAATTGTCTACAGCATAGTTGGAAGGATAAATATTGGGAGTCGGCTTAGAAATTTGCTATAATTCCTGTTTGAGAATGTAGTTCTATGGTTTATAGGTCAAGATTGAATAAATTTCAACTGTGTTGCGCTATTAGACCTATATGGGGTAGAGTGACATGGGATCACCTCCGAATATGTGCATGGTAGGTTACACATAAATTTTGGTGGTGTTTGGAACAACTCTAGGCACGTTCGACGACGAACGTATGTTTAAGTGGGGGAGAATGTAACGACCCGGTCGGTCGTTACGTAGAACTTGCATTAAAAATTACTGTTATTGACTTGTCATAGGTTGGTTATACTGTTCTTCATGTGTTAGAGTTGGTAGGCTCGGAATCGGAATGGTTGTGGTGAGAATTTAGCCATTTAGTCTTAAAAATAGCCTTAAAAGTGAAAAGTCAACTAAGGGTTGACTTATTGGTCAATGACCTCGGAATGCGGATTTTATGGCTCGGATAACTTCGTTAGGTGATTTGGGAGTTAGGAGTGTGTTCGGAATATTTTTGTGATGTCCGGTGTAGAATTAAGCTTGAATTGGCGAAAGTTAGTTTTTGGCGATTTCCGGTTGGCAGGGAAAATAGGCTATCGCGGTCGGAATGGAATTCCGGAAGTTAGAACAGGTTCGTAATGTCATTTTGGATATGTGTGCAAAATTCTAGGTGGTTTCGGGCCATTTCTAGGCCATTTCTAGTTGCTGGTTTTTGCCTCAGAGGTGTACAGTGCGATAACATTGATTTGGATGCGTTAGCACAGAGAAAATTTGGAAAAATCTAGTTGTGCTGTGCGATCGCACATGGCATCCCGCGATCGCACAGAGTAAAATTTCTGCTGCACTGTCCCGACTTTTGAAGCTTATAAATCACAATCTATAAGGAATTTGAAGATTATCCAAACAATGAAAGTGTTAGCTCTTGATGTCTAGTTTTCAGAAAGTTAAGCCAACTGTAATTTGGGGTTTTGTAGGAAAAGTTATGACTATTATACTAGAGGCTATCCGGAAGAGTTGGAGAAGGCTGTTGGAAAATTAGTTATATGCGATCGCATAGAGGAGGCCGTGATCACATAGGGTAAAATAAGGGCTGGTAAATTTTGTTCACCGCGAACGCACAGGTGGAGCCGCGATCGCACAGTGTCCGGACCTAGGCAATATATAATTAAACCCTTCCGCGACCATAACCTATTTTAGCACCATTTTTGAACGGGAAGAACCTTTTGAGGCGATTTTGAAGAAGGAAAATCAGTGTTCTTCATAAAGGTAAGTATTTTGGACCTTAAAACTCGATTATAGGTGTTTAAGGAACATAATCTCAGTGTTTAATTCATGAAAATCAGTAGAAAAAGGTGGGGTTAGGGCTTGAGATTATGAGACCTCTAGGGGTCGATTTGAGGGGTGAAATGAATTCCGATTTTAGCGTTCTTTATATGTACGAACTCGTGAGATAATGAAGAACATTTTGGCATAAAATTTGTCGAGTTCGGAGAAGCGGGCCCGGGGGGTCGAGTTTTGGCTAATTTCGGGTTTTGAGATAAATTTGGTACTTTTCAATTTGAATTCATTCCTTAAGCATAATTTGATGATAAAAATCTAAACTTGGTAGATTTGGAGCACTCAGAGACCGAATTTTGAGGCAAAGGCACTGCGGAATAGTATTTTAGCCGGTTTTGAGGTAAATAACGTTTCCAAACTTTGTTCTGAGAGTTCGAAACCCCGAGATAAATGATTTATGACTATTGTTGAGGTGACGCACATGCCAAGTAACGGGCGTGAGGGCGTGCACCGAGTATTTGTGGCCTGTCTTATCCCATGGCACCGCTTAGTGATTATTCCCTGATGATATTTGTGCTTCTGTTAATGTGGTAATGTGAACCTATTAGAAATCATGTTAAGTATAAATGCTAGGCTTCACGCAGAAAATGGTGAGACCCGAGTGGTCGTATATTACTGTCTCATTTTGTGATTATTTGATTCCATATATTCAGTCATGTTATAGCATACCACTTCATATCTCAGTCTCAGTATTGTTAATTATATGCATACTTATCATTGTGTCGGGCTGATAGAGGCATCTGTGATCCATGTGAGTGAGACTGAAAAGTAATGACTGAGTGAGGCCGAGAGCCTGTTATTGAGACAGTTATGAGATTGGACTACACACTGTAGCGATATTAAATCATGCCTTCATTGGCTTGATATGGCATTTGGGATACTAGGGCCCCTCCGAAGTCTTTACACCCCCAGTGAGCACACTGATGATGAGGGATGGATCTTCCCTGGGCATGGATCTTGTCCGAAGTTGATGTTATGTAAGGGATGGATCTTCCCTGGGCATGGATCTTGTCCGAAGCTGATGTTATGTGAGGGATGGATCTTCCCTGAATATGGATATTGTCCGAGTGTTGTATTCCGGAGTTGGATCTTCTCCGTGGGGGCTGGACTGGCCTTTTTCCTCAGTACTGAGTGACTACGGTCACCGGTGTTTATGCATATTCCGGGATGGAACTTCCTTAGGCTTGAGAGCCATATATAGTACTGAGTGGACTTCTGTGGGAGAGTTGTGAGCACTATGTGCATTTTCACACTGTGACATGTTGGCATGTAGAACATATGGAGGTATATATAGTATATTCTGTTGTTATTTTCTGATAAACTGTGAACATGCCTAAATTTTGTACACTAATGATTTAATTATTGAGGTTTAGTCCGTCACTATCTCTCAGCCCATAGTTTGGGTTCGTTACTTCTGAGTTGGTGTACTTACGTTACCCCATGCACCTTGTGTGCAGACCCAGGTACACCGGGACCCGGTAGTGGATATTAAGCAGGTGTCAGAGTTTTCATTGGAGTTGTGGAGGTAGCAGCTGGCGATCGCAACCTCGCCTTCTCTTTCTTATTCTACCTGTTATTCTTTATTTTGAGATAATGTTGTCCATTTCTCCTTTTCTTTGCTTTATGTTATAGTAGCTCATGACTGGGTGACACCGGATCCGGGGTTGGAAATTGTAATTTTGTTTCAACTATTGTTTTTTTAAACTTCAGACTTTTGGTATTATCAATAATTTCGTTAAAATTGTATTTTTACTAGAAATTGAATTTAGCTTAGAAACAAAGGGGCGGCTTGCCTGGTTCCACGACAGGCGCCATCACGACCCCGAAATCGGGACGTGACATTTCATCCTGTGCTCATGCTCTATCCCTGATTGCTGCAGGAGAAGGTATAAGCTGATAGTGTTCTAGTTACAGTCTACCTTTCTTTAACAAGATAAAATATCGACAATCCTTGTGATACTAGGCTTTGTCGTAGTTGTTTCTTGATCTGTGCAAAATTTTCAACTTTGATATAGTTAGGGTTCTTGTTGTCTTGCTTCTAGGTGATAATTTAAGATAATATAGCATTTTTTTAATTGTGTTTGATTTGTTAATTTTCAAGTTCAGACACATTGGTTTGAAGCTGCTGTCTTTGATTATTGGTAGTGATACCAGTATGACTTGTTTAAAGCTAATTTTTATCTAAGTGTTACAGTTTTCCTAGTAACTCCCCACCTTATCGTACAAAATTGACATGAAATTCTGGTCGTATTTCAGTGAATGTCATTTAATTGTAGTATTTGAATACCACTTGTTTAATTGTAGTATTTGAATTTTTTGGAAAATCTGGAGACTTGGAGGAAGCGCTGGAAGCAGTAGTAAAATACGTCTGCAGCCCCACAAAGTATTTTTCTCAGGTACTGTTTCATTCATTCATATTCTTTGATGGAGTCACCTCCTATTTGTAGATGGTGTAGTTTTCCTTCCGTAGATATATTTTGCAATTTTTCCTATGCATGAGAGTTGAGTTTTAGATATGTGTGATAAGGGGTGTACATCTGGATACAAGTATTTGTCAATTCATTAGATTTGTCTTTGTGAATTTTTTTTGACTATGGCAACATTGTTTATATTTGATGAAACTTAGATCCGGCGATTCTTGAAGTTGATAGATCTGATTGTATAATTGGTTATTCAATAAGTGGAGATGTTTTTTGTATTGTGCTTCCCTTTTAATAGTAGTAGCAGTATAATATATAGCAACTGTAAAAGAGGGATATTTATAACTTAGCATTGTGTACTTGTTTGGTGTTTGTACATTGTCTTAAATTTCATTGCTACCTGCACTACTCTGTTTCTGCATGTCTTAAGTTTTCATTCTCTGTTTTAGTTACAATGCTTCCATAATTGAGTCTTCCTTTGTATAGTTAGCTTATCACCCACTAGTTCCTAAAATTGAAAAATGTCCAATCTGATTTCGTTATAGCAGATATTTATGCTCATGCATTTCCCTCAATTTGGGTATATTCCTTGAGCTGAGGGTCCATTGGAAACAACCCCTTTTCTTTCAACGTTTTAATGCCAAATGTATCATTCACAAATTTATACTAATCTGACCTTTCTTACCTTGAATACTAATTTCGGTGATTTGAATATATTATATAGGATATCCATGGATTATGGTGATAAAAGTTGGATGAATCTCCTTAGATGGACGGATGAGTATATAGGTGGAGTGAATAATTTTCTTGATAAGACATTTGAACGAGACGCCCAAGGAAATGAAATATTATGCCCTTGCAAAAAGTGCATTAATCGCTATTGGCATTATAGAAATGTGGTGGAGGATCATTTGGTTGTTCATGGGTTTGTTGATGGTTATACCAAATGGGTTTTCCACGGGGAGGGATTTTCCTCGAGAAATACACCTTCTCCAAGCAATGATGATGAAGGTTGTAACATGCGTGACGATATTGATGGAATGCTTCATGATTCATCTAGAAATATAGAGGGTCAGATAGGGGATGAAGAAGGAGCTGGGGAAAGACAATCTGAAGAAGCAAGGATATTTTTCAAATTACTAGAGGAAGGAAAACAAGAGTTATATCCGGGTGTGAAAATTTCAGTAAACTGAGTTTCACTATTCGGTTGTACTTGCTTAAATCCTTGCATGGGTTGAGTAATGTGGCTTTCTCAGATTTGTTAGAGTTGGTAAAAGAGGCATTTCCCTTTGCTCAGGTATCAGAATCTTTTAACAAGGCTAAAAACTTGATAAAATATTTGGGTCTTCATTATGAAAAAATGCATGTATGCCCCAATGGTTGCATGTTATTTTGGAAAGAGAATGAGAAGGCCGATAATTGCTCTATTTGTGGGTCTTCAAGATTGAAGTATGCTGGTCCTTTGACTAATGCAATCTCTAAAATCCCTAAAAAGATTTTAAGGTACTTTCCTTTAAAGCCTAGGCTTCAGAGGATGTTCATGTGTCTTGAAACAGCTGCTACGATGAGATGGTATGCTAATGGACGACTCAATGATGGGAAGATAAGACATCCTGGTGATGGGAAAGCTTGGAAGGATTTTGATTCTTTGCACCCAGATTTCTCTAGCGATCCTCGTAATGTTAGATTGGAACTTTCAAGTGATGGTTTCAACCCGTTTCGGACGATAAGCATTTCTCATAGCACGTGGCCTGTTATGTTAATGAACTATAATTTATAACCATGGATTTGCATGAAGCCAAAGTATATAATGTTGTCTATGATCATTCCAGGTCCATCGTCTTCGGGAAATGATATAGACGTGTACCTACAGCCATTAATTGAAGAATTGAAGGAACTATGGGAAATAGGGATAGACACATTTGATGCGGTAACCAACCAAAACTTAGATCTCGTGATATATTGAGTCATCTAAGTATATTGATGGCATGGTAGATTCAGCTACAGAAATTTCACCATTACTAAGATTATCTGCGATAGAAGAAAGATCATTTCTATGTATCTGTAACTATGTCTAGAGATTAATCTACTAAGATCAATTACTAGATATAGTAGTACAAAATATGTTTTAACTCATAAAGATAACAAAATGTATTTTGGTTCCAGAGATGTCTAGAAGTAGTGATTTCCATGTGTAACTACCTTTTACATCATAATTTCCTTATCACGATCCTCTGAAGTGATCGAACAAGGACATATCTAGTCGTACATATATTTAGACAGTGACTATTGTTTAACATGCTTTATTCAGAGTAGTTATAATATGAGTATGAACTTGCTAACTTTGCATGAAAAAGATTATTATACCAGTTTCATGTTACTAGGAAAAAAAGAAGGAAATGGCTGATAATTCGGATACTCTATCAAGTAAAGACATCTTTGTGGCTACAAGAAAAATAAAACCTGGTCGAGTACACAAAGCCTCTTATGAGAATACAATTAGTAAAATTGTAAGAAATTTCTAATTTAAAGTTTGTCGTGATTATTTATTTGTTCTTAAATATCGACTGTTTTACTTAAACTCTATTCTCTCGCATTTGATTAGTAGGCTGAAATGGAGAGAATACAATCAACACAAGAAAGTGGAGATGGCAGTGGTTCAGTTGACGCGTTTGCATCAGTCATGGGACCTGAGCACCCAGGTCGGGCAAGATTGTATGGAGGAGGAGTTAACAAGTCTGTCTTAAAAAAAAGGAGATTTTGGATCCTCTGTAAATGCTACTAATGAGATAATCAAACAAAAAATGGAGAAAATGGAAGAGAGGATGCAATAAAAATTGCTGGAAAATCTCAATGCACAAAAGGAAGCTATGGAACAAGATATTACGATGAACATCGTTACACGACTTGAGTGTCTCAACCCCAATTTAAGACTTGATCCTGACATACTAATATTTAGTGCTCGTGCATGTGGTGAAGCTGCTTCTGCACAACAAGGTGCTATTCAACCAATCAATCGTCCATCTGATGGCAGTAACAATCAAGGTTAGTCCGTAAATTCTGCGCTTAACTTCTCGCTTTTCACTTAAAAGTCCTAGATATTTCGTCAATTTTTGTGCTTTTCGCTTTTAAAAATACTACGGGCCATCACATTTCAAAGGTCTAAATTGCGTTATGCTCTTGGGATGAAGCAAATGAGTCAGCAATTTCTTTAAATGCTTAATTATGCTCATAAGAAGACATGAGCGTGGGAAACAAAATACTCTTATATAGTTATAAAACAATTGGAAGCATCTTTATATATGAGGAACCTCCAGGGAGTTTAGCAAATAATAGAAAGAGCTGATTATGGTGGAAAAGAGATTAATTGAAGACCAAATGAATTTTATATTTGATTAGAATGTCTTCTTGTCCTCTGTGACAAACATATACACGTATGACTGTCTTCTCCCATTGGGCTGCACCTCTGGAAATGTTTATGAAACAAATGTCTATTGAATCCTATATAATACTTTGTATTGACACTGCAACTTGTTTGTTCATATTGTGTAATTGCAGGTTTAGAAGTTATCACATGACTGTTTAGGTGATACATTGATATATAATTAAAAGAATAACTAGAATGTTAACAAACACTAAAACCTGAACCTGTAATTGTAAAACTGAATGTACATCCACCCTGAAAACCACTTTAGATGTAGCTACAGTTTCACAGGGGAAGAGAAGGTTTTTCAGTGTGCTAATGCTTGCCTGGGGTATGTATATTTGACGTTGGCTCTTCTGGTCTTCAAAGCATCATTCCAAGGCATTTTCTGAGTTTCTAGCAAATTTTTAGACATGTGCTTGATTGTTTCCAGCATTTAGTGTGTGCTAATTCTTGCTTGGGGTATGTATATTTTTGGACATTGCCTCTTCTGGTCTTTGTTGTCATGGACTTGGTAAACTTACGTTGCATTAGCTGTATGTTCTGCTCACTGTCTACCATAGCAGGTATATGTTCTAAAATTCCAAAATCAGTAAGGACTGATTGTTCAGTGAATTGAGCTTGGTAAAACCTTATTGCCTCTTCTTCCAAATCCATATTGACTTCCAGCCAAACACCAGCTTCATTTTGAATCCTTCGAAGTTGCAATCTTTTCCTTCGACCATTAACTTGTGCGCGAAAGAATATCGTATTCCTATCACCATCTTGAAACCAAATCGTGCTCTTCTGGTCTTTCTTACATTACACTTATGATTTAGGGATATAGTATTGTTTTACCCATGTGTATGCTACTAATTTTGTTAGGTAGGTTTGCTATTCTATTAATGTACACTGACTAATAAAACAAACGATGTTGTCATATGGTTACTTTTCTTCGCTAGTTATAATATATGTATAGTATCAAAGATGTCAAAATGTATATTTAATATAGCTATAACCATCAGTTAGTTAAGCAGCTTTATTCTATTTGAGCACATGAAACACTTGGGATATCCTTGAACTTCAAGGTAAAGACTAATTGCCAAAGTTTTATAAAGAGCTTTTCTAATGTGTTTGTTCTAAGAGAATTTTTAGATAGGATTATCTTGAAGGGATAATGACTTTATTTATACTCTTTTGTAGGTGGAGTATATGAAGTAAGGGAAGACGGAGACAGTGATGAAGATCTTGACCTTACTTGAGGGAATTTTGATTTTTTGCTTGTTGTAGATGCATGTGGCGGTTTCTAGGAATGTTTTTAAAACTTTAACTCTTGAAATATCAAATGTATGTACTTGGTAACATTTCATTGCTACCTATGGATTTATTAGCTTGTTGGACGATTTGGATTATGAATAGTTTTATTTTGTTATTTATATAAATTTTAGTGTTTTATAGTTTATTGTATATATATGTAAATCCTTATTTACAACAGGGGGCAATATTTTCAATTCTATTAAACTATTACAGCTAACAGAACCGTTATAATAGGCTCTGCAAACCGTTCCAAAATAATCTAAAAGCTGTTGCAATACATAGTAGAACCGTTGCCATAGGACATGTAAACCGTTCCAAAATAATCTATAAACCGTTACAGTAGGTAGTTCAACCGTTGCAATAGGCTCTGCAAACCGTTCCAAAATAATCTAATAAATAATTTGAGCATGCTTGGGTTTCCTCCGTCATTGCCAAGGGAACTCCATCTTGGATCGCACCACGCCAAAAGATTCACAAGAAGGATTCACCCAAGAAGGCCAGTATTGGCTCATTTTGGTTTTCCCTCATATAATGCCCTCAAGAAATGAAGCCGACATAAGTATCGAGAAGGCGATACTCATTGCTTGTTTCATGTCAGATATCAAGGTTGATTTGGGAGAGCTTTTATTCCGTGACATTGGGATCTGAGAAAACAAGAAAGAAACCTCGCTCCCCTTCCCATGCTTGATTCAAGCTTTGTATAAAGCTGGGGAAGTTCCTCTTATCCCCAAACATGACCGCATAGAAAAAGTTGTTCAAGATATTGTCATCACCCGGATCAATGATGTTGCAGATAATGTGGTCGAAAATCCACCAAGCCTTCACTCTTTCCTCATCCAGCCTCAACAGCACATACTGCCTCATTAGTGCCTGAGACTCCTTCTGCACCACCCACCTCCACATCCACTCCCAGAACAGCCATTGTGCAGTCACCTGCCTCGTTGCTTGCACTCTCAAAGATTGGTCTACTAGCACAACATGCAAATGCCAAAGTAGACAAATTGACGAAAGAACTTCCATCTCTCATCCGGCAAGCACTGACCCCTATCTAAACCTCAGTAAGCGTTCTTCAGAAACAACATCAATCTTATGAGGATCGGCTCAAGAACTTTAAAGTGCGCCTTGAGAGGGATGAGAGAGGTGAAGATGTAGAGTAAGGGGAGCAGTGCACTGGTACCTCCCACTTCCCGAGCCTTGACCTTGATTTCACAAACCTCATGTCAGTTGCGGTGGCCCATGGTACTGAGGCTTGAAAAGCTCCAGACTCCATTGTGCACATCGATAATCATTCAGAGGTGTAATCCAGAGGGTCTGAGGGGGAAACTGATGAGGAGGGGTTACTTGAGGAGGATGATGATCAGCAGGAAAACAGAGGAAAACAAATTTTTGTCTTTGCAGATACACCGGGTGAGGAGGAAGCAGATGTGCAGACAGCCATTGCAAACTCCCTTGAAGATATGGTCGCCAAAGCCACCCCCACGACCACACAGCCATTATTGGGTGAGGCTAGTAGCTCCCAGGTCCAAGACCTAGCTTCGCAATAGGTGGAGTTTCCTATTCTGATCTGAGGCACCACTACACAGTCAGAGGTTCCATCCATTGCCTCCACAATGTCAACCTCCGACCCCACAGCCGCCTCGGTTGTTCCAGCCCCTCCAAGCACCTAGTACACCCCATGAAGACTCTAAACTTTTCTCTTACTTTCTCAATGCATTAGGGACAATGCATTCTCTTTGGTTGGGGTGGGGTTAGTCAAATATTTTTGAAACTTGTATATAAACTCTTTACCTTAATAGTGTAGATTTGTGTATAGTAATGAATTCCCCTTAGTTTTTCTTCTTCGGATTCTTTTCCAAGGGTGTAATAGTAAAACCATGGCGGTAGCACAAAACATTTTGACATGTTTGGTGTTTTTGTTGCATAAATTGCACCCTTCAAATTTTGTAAATAAATGGTTAGTTATTCTTGTGTAATCGAGGCTGGCTCTTTGGCTTTGTGCTTACTTAGAATCTCAAATATCATGTGATGAAGCTTTGAGTTGCCTTGTATTCACTTGAGGGATGAAACTATCCCGAGTCGAACAGTTCATGTGTTGTGATAGAATGAGATTTTGTGTAAGTAATGCATGTGCTTAAATTGTGATGTATAGAACTTGCCCGGTTGGTTTCTCAATGCAATTCTCAGGTTGATGATTGGGTGTTGAAATGATCTTAGGCTCTCTTTGTGATTGCTAATTAATTTTTGGCCAAATTGACCTCCTTGGTACATCTATTATCCTAGTTACCCCCTGTTGAGCCTTCAACTTTTTATTTTACTACTACATTACAAACCTTTACCCCCTTTGTTAATTATTCCCCTTTTTTAAACTGTCCTTCCTTGAATGATTAAGAATGAGGCTAAAAGCCTATGTTGGGGGTGTTGGCATTAATTTAACATTGGTAAGGTTGTACATTGTGTGCAGAAAAAAATACCTCAAAGTTGTGTATATGAAGATATTCAAGCTCCAAAAGAAAAACATCTGTATATAAAAAAATAAAAAATAAAATAAAAAATGATGTGGAGTCTTGTGAAAACTGAAGAAATAAGCTTAGGTGGTTCTGTGTCGGTAACTAGAGGTCAGTAAGCGCTATATGGTAAAGAAGCAACGTGTATGCAGAGTTCAAGGAGGGTACAACAACTACATTCCCAAATATTCATCCAACCTGTCCCGAAGCCTACACTACAACCGGTGAAAATACCTTTGTGATCTACAACTAATTATGCACAAGATATCAATTCGTTTAAATAAGGGCAAGCATATGGACTGATACTCGTAGAATTTAGCCTTCTTTCTTAGTGCATGAGTGTTTGATTATATCCCCTGTACGTATTTGTTGAGTTCGGGCTTTTCTTTGATGTGAGCACGCATGAATTGCAAGATTTAGCAAAAGTTAGGTTCTTGAAGTAGGATACATGTGCATACCTAGTTGTGGGTAGCATTCTGTTATTGCTCTTGAGGCTCAATGTTTATAAATTGATTATTCGAATTGCTAAATAATCGATGTCTTCCACGAAGGGTGAATAAACGAAGTTACATGCATGTTAGCTAATAGTCAGCACCATCTATAGTCACTGTTGTTTTGTGATCTGTCGGAAGTAGATTAGTATGTGATAGTATGACGTTATTTTAGTTGCTTGAGGACAAGCAAGAGTCTAAGTTGGGAGTGTTGATGTGCCATAGAATTGTGGCACATTTGATACTAATTACATAGACTTTAGCTCATCTTTTAAAGCATTTTAAGTTATTTATTACGTAGTTTTGTTGTTTTGCAGCATACTAGACTTGAAGAACCAAGAACACAGAAAATATGACACAAACACATAGAAGGGCAGAAATGCGGAAGGTTCGCGACCGCAAAAGTGATGTGCGGGTCGTAGACCAGCTGCAAAATGAAGCAGTTGTTTCGAGTTCTGGGAGTAGATTTTGCGGTCTATTGTGCGGTCGCATAATGCTTGTGCGGACCGTATAAGGACGACAAAAGTGCAAAAAGAGTTTATGCGAGAGCAATTTTGCAGCATCAAATGCGATTGCGAAATCAACATGCAGACCGCATAACAGAAGTGTGATCAACAAGTGGGCAACTAGAAACTCAATTATGCGATAGAGTTGTAATTATATGGGCCGCGAATTGATTCTGCGACCCGTTCTGCGATCACAAATGTGATCTGCATGGATGTTTTTGTCATATTTTGACCCGACTTTTAGCCCATTTATAAATAGAATAACTAGGTTTGTGGGACTTCTTGTCTGAAAAAGAGGCTACACTTAGAGCACTGAATACTTCATTATTTTGGAAGCTTTTGAAGAGAGAATCTTGTCATCTTTGTATGCTTTATGACTTTATTTATTGCTTTGTTCTTGGATTCTAGTATGAGTAGCTAGTTTTAAATACTAAGGTTGTGGATCCTAAATGGGTTTAATGTTAATGGGCGTTTACCTTTGAATATATATATATATATATATATAATATGGTTGGTTGGTATCTATTCATTTCTCACACTTCATTTATTGTTGATGGTTGCACTCATTGACTAATGCCATTTTACTCTATCTTTACTTGGAAAGGTGGGTTAGGATTTTGTAGAACTGAATAACAAAGGCTCAAGGCTTTAAACTTTGTTTAATAGAATCGCTTAGGATAAGTGGGTCCTATTTGGCAAATAGTACTTGTTCTTAACTATAACTCTTTTATATTTGGAAAAATCATAAAGAGAAAATACCACCTAATTATTAGAAAATATTGGGTAGTCATTTAGAAACCATTTGCATCTCAAAGGACCTTCCATTAGAAGTATATTATATTAACACCGATAGTATTACATTCAATTGACGGGGACACAACCTTGGTTTCCTTAATTAAATTAAGTAAAATGTCATGACAAAATAGGTTTCTTTATAATTCACAATTACAACACTCTCTTTTGAGCTAATAGAGTAGGATTACGACTTATGTCTAGTTTCACACTATTCAAGTAACTTTTTCACACCTATTAGTTGACGGATTCGACCCCAACTTAGTTGAATTATTATATTTGACATCGACCGCCTTACACTATTTATTTAGGTGTAATTTGAGCGTATCAGTTGTACACATTCATGTTGGCCTTGTCCGCCTTGATTTGTAAGGTAGGCCTCTTCGGTCTAAGTTGAGGATTACCCCTCTAGAGTTGACAGTTATAGAGTGGGACGCTCGGGCAAAATATGGCACCGGGTGCCGTCCACGCCTCCCCTGGGTTGGGGCGTGACAGACTTAAGTCACAACCCAATTTCTTCTATAGGCCGTGATAGCTCCCAACGTTGCCGCTAGGCAAGCCAATGGTGAACTAGTCATGTATCTATTTTTTTTAAATTCAAAGTAGTCGATTTTTTTATTTTATTAAGTGAATGAGAAGTTAAAAAATTTAATTAAGAAAAGAGTTACAAATAAAAGAGTAACTATGATTAAATAAATACACAAAAGTCATAAAAGATTTACTACCGTGTACCCAAGACCAGATGTCACAAGCATATGAGAAACTAGTAGAATATACAAAACACCTAAGCTACTATCTAAACGTGAGATAGATAGAAAATAAATACAAAGAGAGAGACTGCGAGTGTTGCAGAATGGACTCAGAGAGAAGCTCACCCCTGAGCCTCAGGATAGTGGAGGTGCGCGCCTGAATGGACACCGAATGCACCTGTCTCAAATCATGCACGATTAGTGCAGAAGTGTAGTGTGAGTTCATAAATGACATGTACCCAGTAAGTATCCAGTCTAACCACAAACAAGTAGTGACAAGGAGGCGACATCGACACTTACTATGGACCAACAAATAAATAAAGAAATTCGAAATAGGCATGGAATATGTGAATAATAATAATAATAACACAATAGGCAGCAGCGAATAAATGATTCTTTAACTAATAATATATTCGAGAGTCTCCAACTAACACTTACTAGTTCCAATGCAATTTCTGTCATTTAATAGAATATAACTTCTCAAGCCATAAAATAATATCAAGTGTAATCGGGTTGCGAGTATTATCACGCACGATTTATGCCGAGGTCGTACGACCCGATCCAAAATACGGTGTGCACTGCCGAGTGTCAAACGACACGAACAATAGATGTATCTATTATACTGACGAGGTGAACCTCCCGCTCCCATGAGAGTAGAGAAGTATACCTTGCTCGCGGAAGTACTTGCGACGCGAGAGGACATGGATTTCTCTCAGTTATTATATATTCCTCAATTCTTCCAAAAATAAGAAATATAAATTTGAAATTTGCAACTTTTAAAATCCCGAGTCTCGACTCAAATTAAGACAATTAATATGCATAATAAATATAATAATACAATTAAACATGATGTGGATCTAAGACTACCCCGACATCTTATGGAATATAGCTACGCATGGACTCTCGTCACCTCGTGTGTATGTAGCTCCCCACACAAGTAATACTCAACAAGATGCACCTAAGGGGATGAGTTCCCTCTTACAAGGTAGGGCAAGAGGCTTACCTCGTTCTCAAGCTCACTTCCAGTCCACAAATTTGCTCTAGATTCCCAACTAGGTGCCAAGAAACCTAAAACTAGCCAAATATTATATAAATTAATCAATATACACTCACAAATTCATAATTTAACTATTAGAGTAATTACCCAACCCAAATTAGAGGATTCCTAAAACATACTCCCCGGCCCATGTGCCCGAATTCCGAAAATTTTTGAAGTTAAATGTTATCCATAACCGCACGAACTCAAATATATAATTTTCACCCATTTATTTCCATAATCATTTTCGTGGTTAAATCCCATTTTTATCAAAACCTTGGCTTCTGAACTAAACCCATAATTTTCATAATTTTACATGTTAAAATCTACCAACATCTATGTATTAAACTTACATTGGGTTGGAATTACTTACCTTCAATAGCTCGGTGAAAACCCCTTTTCAAGAAGCTCCAAATTCGAACCACACAAGTGAGAAATGAGAAATGGGTCTGAGTCCCGTTTTTAAAATATTTTTACCCATGGGTCCTTATACGCGATCGCGAAGTCCAAATAGGCCCAGCCCAGAAAAATTCCTTCTGGGAACACGAGAAATTCCACGCGAGCGTGAAGGCTTAGTAGGCCTGCCCATCGCGAACACGATGGCCTTAACATGAACATGAAGGCCATTGCTTGACCCTTCACCTACTGGCCTCTCACTTCGCGAACACGAAGGCATAAGTGGGAATGCGAAGGCCAGTGGCCCAGAGCAGTGTGAATGCAGTCTCCATCTCGCGAACGCGTAGGGAAAAGCTCTGCCCAGCCCTATTCCTTCATCACGAACGTGATTACCTCTCCGCGTTCGCGAAGAAGAAAACCAGAAAAGAAATTTCTAGTGTTTCCAATTAAACTCCGGGTTGTCCGAAACACACCCAAGCCATTCGAGACCCCGTCCAAATGAACCAACAAGTCCATAACATGATACAGACTTGCTTGAACTCTCGAAATGCGAACAACATCAAATCTATGAATCGCACCCCAAAACCAGCTTGCTCTGAATGCGTCGAATGATACTTGGACTACTCAGAATGACATCAAATTTTTGCATGCAAGTCTTAAATCTCCATACGAAACTATTCACAGGTTCAGATCCCAAACGGGCCTCGATAAGACCAAAACCTACTTCAAACCAAATTTAAAGAGCTTGAAAACCTTTAATGCGCCAACTTTCGATATTAAGCTCCGAAAAGCTCCTGGTTCATGCGAACCCAGATCCGAACATACGCCTAAGTCCAAATCATCATACGAACCTATTGGCATCGTCAAATCCCGATTCCGATGTCGTTTACTCAAAATATAGACTCAAGCCAATCTTAACCATTTTAAGCCAATAATAAGGAACTAAGTGTTCCGATTTCAGCCCGAACCTATCCTAACGCGAACTAACCATCCCCGCAGGTGATAAAACAATAAAAGCACATCCGGAGAGTCTTATTTAGGAGAACGAGGATCTAAAAAGCAAAATGACATATCGGGCCGTTACAACTTAGTAGTGTAATTACTATCCTAGTAATTACACACTCTGGTAATTATGTAGTAATGTAGTTACGATGACCTTTTATTTGTCACAATATAATTATAGTGTAATTTTCATTGTCATGTTTAGTTGAACGAATACAATTACGTATCTAAATTGCTTTTTTCCAATTTAACATGTATATAAGTTTTATTGCGTGACAAACATATATATAACTAATTAATATCGATTAATTTATTATGAGGTATTTAAAATAAATATTTTCTATAAAAATATATTAAATAATTCTAAATTGACAAAATCATAAAAAAACAATCGATATTTTCCAAATAAACTATATTGTTACTTAAATTAATTAGTTAAAATTTCAAAATAAATTTAGTTTTTCTTACCCGCTCATGTGAATTTAAAAAAAAGAAAAATATTAGCTTAGAAAGTGCTTTTGTTATCCATAGTAAATAAGAAGAAATACAAAGTAAGAAAATTTTAATGTGTGACAAATACATGTATAAATAAGAAGTATTAGATATTCTTTTGTAACTAGGTACTTAAACTTCATATTATTTGAAAAATAAAAAGTATTACATAATTATAAGTTGGTAACTAATATCGTAAAGAACAACTGGTATCCCAGCTCATATGAATATGATATATAATTTATAATTTTATGCACTTTTAAATAACAAAACGATACATATGAGTTTAAACGATTTTTTTAATAATTATTTAATTATATTTAACAACTAAAAAAATAAAATACGAAAATTTGCAAGATTATATAGAAGCAGGTCACAACGTAGGAAGGTTGAAAATAAGAATATGAAAACATAAAAAAGAAAAATAGTGTACAAAAATAAATAAAAATACAAGAAAAATAAAGTTTTACATTAGCCTGTAATTACACAGTGTATTATCATCCATTCTCACATCTCCCTTGATAAATAGAGAGTGTAATTGTATCGTTCAATTATACCTTATTTTATGCTGATCGCAATTAGCTGGCCAAGTAAATATATCAGACTTTGTAATTATATGCGATTACACACTAATCCAATTCATAGATAGCTTTTCAAACATGTTCTTAATAACCGAAGACGAATATGTCTAAGTGGGAAAAATATAAAGGACTAAATTTTTTTTTTTCAAAATCAGCTAATTAAATTAAAGCTTATTATTTATTATTTAAGCGACTCGAGGTGTATGGGACCGCCACAAGCGTCAAAGAGTAAACCGACACATAAGGTTAGTCTATACAAAGCACAAGAAACTAGGGACTATCATATAATTATCGAATATTCATGCATATTTCCAACTGACTTTTACTTTTGCTATACCTGCGATGTCATAGGTAAGCGAGAAATTTGTTATTAATAAAACTAATAAAGTTAGCTCGTAGACATAGAGGATCGTTAGGATACCGTGATATTTGATGGATTATTATAAATAGCCGAATCAAGCCCAATATCAAAATTATATATAATCTAGACAATTAGTATATATATGGAGTTTCACGGGTTACTTCTTGAAACGTGAACAATCACGTGAGCCTTGAGTCCCTTTAACGACGCGACCAATCGTTTTGAGCTCTATCGCGTCGTTCGGCTGTTTGTGGCCTTGGGTAGCTTCACTTCAAGTATTATGACTTGTACGTGTGATCGTAACTAAATTTTGGAAAGTTCGGAGTTGATTTGGAAAGAAAATTCTCATTTCAGAAGTTTTAAGTTGGAAGACTTGATTAAGATTTGACTTTTGAGTAAACGACGTCGGAATCGAGATTTGTGAGTTCCAATAAGTTCGTATTTGGATTTCGGACTTAGGCGTATGTCTGTATCGGGTTTTATGTCACGATCCGAAATCCATTATAGGTCATGATGGCACCTAATGCGGCCGTCAGGGAAGCCATCAGTGATTTACCAATTCAATTGCTCATTTTTGGGTTTTTAAAATCGTAGTTTTCCTTAATTGAACATTATAAAATTGATTCACAGAGTAAACGAAAATATTTACACGAACCACAACAATGAATAACCCGAAGGAAATCCCCAAAACCCGGTGTAACAAGTGCATGAGCAAATTTCTAAGAAGAGCAATAATAATACAACATATGTCTGAATGTATTAAGACAAAATAAAATGAATAGTACAATGGAGACTCGGTAGACTACGATGCATAGACTGGAATGCAGATCACGATCCATAGATGCATCTATATACTGTCGAGGCGTTCGGCCCGTTCCACAAGTAAAGGAAGGAAGTCACCGAATTACGAGAAGTGCGTTTACAATACAGCACATGAGCTTAATATGAATATAATCTATATCATTCCTCGACTAACTCGCCCAAAACTCAAAGTGTTAAGGCTTGGCCTAGTGTACATATATTTATTTCTAAATGGATTACGATTATAACTTTAATTAATTAAGACAACAAAATGAGTTCAAATAACTCAAATATTACATGATAAGATCCTACGTCTACCTGGACATAAACATGTTTTAGCTACATACGGACTCTGGTCATCTCGTGTATACGTAGCACCCACAACTAGTTACACATAAAAATAATTGTCACCTTCGGGGTGGTTTCCCCCTCACAAGGTTAGACATGATACTTACCTCGCTCCGAAGTTCTATAACCGGCTCCAACACCTCTCTACCACCTCAAGTCAAAGCCAAATGATCCAAAACTAGTCAAACAACGAGCAAATCAATCAAAATATACTGCAATGCTTATAATTTAACAATTTATAATGATTCCCAACTCCGCTCGAAAAGTCAATAAAGTCAACCCTTCGGCCCATGTGCCCGAATTTCGAAAATTATAAAAAATAATTATTACCCATAACTTATATAGTTTATATTCTGAAAATCATCCAATTTCGCCCCTGAATTGACCCTTAAATCACCGATTTTTCATCTCATAACTTTGGGCTACAAAACCCCATGTCACGACCCAAACCTATGGGCCGCAACGAGCACCCGGTACCTTACTGTTGGTTGATTTTCCAATGCACACGCAAGTGTACGTGGTCGACAAGTAATATAGGATTT